>PVIY010034405.1:0-27155 GCA_004026745.1 Myrmecophaga tridactyla
GACCTTTTGGCTGGGGTATTTCCGTTGAGGCATACCCCAGGTTGGTCTTAATTCTCCTACTGGAGTCCTTTGGGAAAGGATAAAATGCAGAAAAAGCCATAGAAGCGGAGAGAGGAAAGAGAAGCTCAGAAAGAAAACCATAGACAGAGAAGCCAGAAGCTGGAGGCAAGGAAACCTGGAAGAGAAGGACCAGTAGACCTTGCCATGTGACGGAGGAGTCCAGGACTGCCAGACCTTCTGTTGATGCCTTGATTTGCACATTTTCACAGTCTCAGGAGTGTAAGCTTGCAAACTAATAAACCTTCATTATTCAAAGCCAGCCCATTCTGGTATATTGCATTCTGCAGTTTTAGTAACTAAAACACTAGCTTACAATAAAAAGGACTGATATTTAAGGCTTGTCTAGGTCCTGTCATGAGGTTATGATGAAAAGCTCTTGCTTCTCATGGTTTATCAATATCCTTCGCATGAGGAATGTCATTTTCCATATGCCATCTATCGACTTGGGTTTTGTTTTATATGCTTTTTTTCAACCTTTCTCTCTTTTTCTTTGGGGGGGTGTCAATCAAATTGGTGTTAATTGTATTAGCAAAAAATTTGGACAGATTATAGCTGCTGTGGGTAACAATATTCTCAGGGCATTTAGTAGAGGAAAATATGCCATTAAATATATTATTGCAAGGAAAAAACTTCTTAGAGCCATGATTGAAGAAGGCATTAGTGACAATGCTACTATAGGTCTGAGACCCCTGCATCTGAAGTCAGGGGCCTGGGGTCAGTTCTGCCTTTGCCACTTGCCAATGCTTGACCTTTAAATCATTAAACCTCACTACAGACATCTGCAAACTGAAGGGAATGGTGTCACTTATATTGTGGTTGTGAAAATTTGCTGTGATGATTACACAAAGTTATATCATAATGACTATAGCATATTATGTGTCAATTACTATTTTTTTTTCAGAATTATCATGTCAGTTCTCACTATGCTATTTTAGCATCCTCCAGTAATCAGTAAGATGGAAAACATGGTACTAAATTGGAAGGAGGCTTCTAAGTCAGCTGTTGGGCAAGATTTGCCAAGTTCCTCTCCACTCAATATATTACATCATTTTTAAGAATAGGAGTTAATAACAAAATTATCATTTCTATGGACATACATAGAGGATTTCCTCCTAATTTGGGTTAGGATTTATCTAACAAATACTAGTCAAGGTGTTCCCCTGGGCCTACTTTTTGCTGATTTTTAGTTCCAGAGTTAGTTCATGGATAGGATTAATCCAATTATGAAAGGTTGTTTCCTTCTTTAAGACTTGCATTACATTGCATACAGGGGCCTAGGAGGTCTGTGCGAATGATACTAGAATGCCAAATATAGGCTTATCTTCCTTGGTAATTAGAGATAAAGAGAAGCATTAGAAACATTTAGATTGGTGCAGGACGGATAATCAACTCCCTCCCTTGATTAATTCTCACTAATGCAAAGTGAAGGGAGCATTACTATTTTTTTTTTCTGGACTCTATGATTGCTGAAATAAAATCATCTGCATTTCTCCTCTCACTTGTATTTCACATCTTAACCCTTTATTATTCTCATTCATTAGGGATACTGGAGAGTATCCTTAATTATGCAAGGAAGTTCTGCAATTCATTTTTAGTATTTTCACTTCCTTTGAAATTCTGTAGCCATATTTTATAATACTATAAGGTGGCAATAATTGAAGAGTCTTATTGCTAGTGAAGCTTGCCTGTTGAAGGCTTGCTTATATAACCCATCTGCTGCAGCCCCAGAATAAACTTTCCCTAAAATTCTCTCTCAACTTTAGAAAATTAAGCAATAAAAAATGAGAATGAAATTTCAGAATTGTTTAAGTGCCGAGACATCGACCCTCGTGAATGGTGCTGATGTTGGCTGATAATTCCAACATCAAATTGGAAGGTCAGGATGTGATTCAGGTCCCTTACATATTATAAAACCACAAAAAACCTGATTTACAACCAGGCCTGACTCCAAGTTTTCATCTTCCAAGCCTGCTGACTTATGACCAAGCCTGATTCATAGACTGAAACTTTACTGCATCCCTTCAGGCGATGTTTTATGCATTTAAATAACAATATTTTTTCACCATTAGTGAATATAGCATGTTTGCTCTCACCATTGCAGGTCACAGGCAATATTTTAGGGTGAAAAAACATACCCCAACCGTACACAAACTTAAACACTTGCCTGTAAAAATCATTTTCTTTTTCGAGTCCCTGCCCATGATGTTCATACATGATACATTAATATCCATTCATTAATTCACAAAATACAAAGGCATGCTAAAATCTTCTGAAATGCTGTAAATCACTCTAATAATATATTAATACATTCAATATTTCTGATAGGAAGAAAATGTTTTCAAGTTTCCCTGAAATCTCTATTTATTCCTAGGTAGGTATACTTAACATTTTAATTTTATGCCACTCGATTGTTTTTACCTTCTTTTTTCTTATTTATTAAACAAACAACATACAAACACAAACATTCTTACCATATGATCATTCCATTCTTGATATATAATCAATAATGTGCAATATCATCACATAATCATTTCTTAGAGCATTTGCATCAATTCAGAAAAAGAAATAAAAAGAAAGCAGAAAAAATTTTATACATACCATACCCCTTTCATTGATCACTAGCATTTCAATCTACTAAATTTATTTTAATATTTGTCCCCCCTATTATTTATTTATTTTTAATCCGTATGTTTTACTCATCTGTTGACAAAGTAGATAAAAGGAGCATCAGACACAAGGTTTTCACAATCACACAGTCACACTGCGAAAGCTGTATCATTATACAATCATGTTCCAGAAACATGGCTACTGGAACACAGCTCTACATTTTCAGGCAGTTCCCTCCAGCCTCTCCATTACACCTTAACTAAAAATTACCAATTTTTAAAGTGAATTATGTTTTCGGAAGTAACTTCACAAATCCTAGAATAAGATAAGATGATTCATAAATATTAAATAATAATTATTTTCATATAAGACTGATTCAATATTGCTTCATACAAACACATACACATATATTCTACAAACTAAAATTTCTGTTTCTGTTTAAGTCATATATTTTAGATTTAAGCCATGTTTTACATATAGATTAAATATCTTATTTACACAAATGGAGAAAGTTTTGACATTATTTTTTAAATACGTAATATTGAAAATAGTAATAATAATTTGTAACTACATTACTTAGGAGTAGTAATAGCTTGAGAACTAAATATAAGCTATGCTATATATATATGGCCCCTCAGGACTTTAATAATGGTATGATTCTCATCAAATAATGTCACTCTGGGTTTTAAATCTGTGTTTATCACTCAGAAGATCTCATCTGTCAATATTTGGTTAGAGGCTCTAGCTACCTAAGACAGGTTTCCTCAGTTTGATAGATAATCTGGGGTTTCAAGACTATTGATTGAAGCTGCATACAAGTTTGAAAATAAAAAGTGGAAGCTAAATTTGACTGCCCTTCAACTTCTGCCTTCTGCTGCCTTAAGTACAAATAGGAGAAAGTATGTCCCAGTCTTATCACCAAAAACAGATTCTTCCATATTGACTGAAAAATGCATTCCACCTTGACGAATTTTGAAAATATCTCATTTAATAAAAAGGCATTGATTCTGTTTCTTTCTTATATTATTTTTGAAATAATATAAACCCAAATCATTTGAAATGGCACTAGGAACAATTTGACGGTGTATAGTGAAGTCTTTTCTTTATTAGATACAAAATAGAATCAGACTAAGAACATGAAGTGTTCGAATAAACCAACTATACAGTAAAATAAAGACTAAACCAGAAATTTTCTTGATATATTTTTGATAATTCTCTGCTTCATCCACCTAATTCATGGCCACATTTAATGGAACACATTTGTTATTTAGCGACCATCAGAGGCAGTGAAATGACCTAGATGCATTTTTACACATTTGAGCGCTGTGTGTTATGTATTTTAATAAAAATATATACCAACTGAAATTAACTTGTAATATCTCTGTCCCCTGACAGATAAAATTCTAAAATGATTTCCTAGGTATTAGACGAAACTTCAGAAGTTGTAAAGATTAATTCAAAGTCAATATACATAAATTGTATGCACACATTCATAAAATAAGCTTTGATGAAATTTGACAATTATGTACTTCAAATAATTGTCAACATAATAAATCTTGAAATATTTCATGTCCCCAAAAATGCCTCAATTCCAAGAGTCATTGCTGACAACTTTTCCCAACGCTGACACCAGGAAAACTTTGATCTCCTTTCAGTCACTAAAGATTCATTCACATTTCTAGAATTTAAATGGAAGCTTATATTATGTATTTATTTGTATCTCGCTTTTTCAACCAGCCTATGCACTGGAGACACATTTATGCTATTGTTATGTTCCTTTTCATCTGAGGATCATATCATTTTGTAATTATCCCCCAAACATTCTTATCCTTCAGCCATTGGTGGACATTTGGATTGTTTTCAACTTGGGGTTATTATGAACAAAACTGTAGACATTCATGTAAAGTATGTGTTCTCATTTCTCTTGTGTAAGAACCAAGGGATGAAATTGCTGACTCAGATGTAAGTCCTTAAGTTTATTGGAAACATCCCTACTGTTCTCCTACAGACTTTTTTTTTCTTTTTCTTTTTCACTCTCCGAGCTTTTGATGAATGAGAGTTTCAGTCGCTCAACATCTTTGTTTCAGCTTTATCAGGCTTTTAAATGTTAGACACATTTGTATAGGTATATAATGGAATCTCATTGTGGGTTTAATTTTAATTTTAATGGTGAGTAATTATTTGAGAAATTTTTCTTATACTTATTAGCATTTGTATATTTTCTCTGGGAAGGTATCTATTCAAAGCTTTGACCAATTTTTATTGTATTGTATTTTTTTTAATTGAATTGTTCATATATATTCTAGATGAAAATACTTTGTCAGATCTATCATTTGCAAATGTTTTCTTCCAGCCCATAGATTGTTAATTTACTTAATGATGCTTTTCAAAGAATATTAGTTTTTATTTTGTTGAAATCAAATTTATCATGTTTTATGTTTCATGATGTTTATCTTTTAAGAGATCTTTGCCAAACTTAAGGAGGCAAAGTTTTTCTCCTATTTTTCTTCTATAACTTTCATAGTTTTAGCTTTTATGTTTATGCCTATGGTGCATCTAGAATTAATGTTTATGCATATTATAGGATAAGGATCAATGTTTATTATCTTCCATATGTATTACCAGTTCTTCCAGCACTAGTTGTTGAAAAGCCTATTCATATCCTCTTGATTAACTTACTTACTTGCTGAAAATCAGTTAACCAGTTACCTAGGAGTTAAATTACGGACTTTCTTGTTCACTGCACTCAACTAATGTTTACTCTTCCACCAATGCCAAATTGACTTAATTGCCATAACTTTATAATATAAGAGGGTAAGGTTTCAAAATTTGTTTTTCTTTATCCATATTGGTTTGGTTATTATAAATTGTTTGCATCTCTCTATATATTTTAGAATACCAAATTATACAGATTTTAAAGAAGCCATCTGTGATTTTGACAAGGATTATATTGCATTTATAGGTTAATTTGGGCAAAGTGTACCCTTAAATATTAAGTCTTTTGATTATGACCATCACACACCTTTCTATATTTACATATTTTTAAAAATTCTAGCAATATCTGTAGTGTTTAAATAGAACAAATATTTTTGGTAGATATATTTATACATAGTTCTTATATTGGAGCCTCATATAAGTGGATGTTATATTTTATTTCCCAATTGTTCATTCCCTTTCTATATTTCATAATTCTATATGAATTACCATTGCTTTGTTTTGTTCTGTATATTGACCTTGCATTTTGTGAACTCACTAAATCCACTTATTGCTTTTAGTAGCTTTTTCATGGATTCCACAAAATTTGTATATCCACGCAATCATGCCAATTTAAGTAAACCCACTGAAAAAATACATGATTCATTTTCAGAATTGTTGAGAGTTGTAGTTGAAAGGGCCAGAAATGCCACATGCTTTTTGTGGCCATTCTGAGAACATTCTTTGTGACCAGAATTTAATACAAAATAATTGGCCAGTTCTTGTTCATATCCAATCCTGTGCTCAGGAAGAGATGAATTGAGAAGATTAAACTTGGTTATATGGAATATTAATTCCTCAGAGAGGAGGGTTTTAATAAAAACTAAGAGATAATAATTACTTAATATATCATAATGTTAAATAGCTAGTAAAATAATGACATAGCACTATAGATACTTGTGTGGAAGAATGTTGCGTTTTTAATTTTAAAAATCTGCAGAGTATATCCTGTCCATATTCAACTTAAAAATGGATATACACATGTCTATTTATATATGTATAACATGTCTCAGGAAGAATACACGAAATTAGCCTCTGAGGTAGGAAATATGTGTATAAGGGACCAGTATAGGAAGGAGATATATTAACATTTCCACTTTCTGTATAATATTAATGACTTTACATATTCATAAATGAATAAAAAATTGGAACATAATGTGATGATTCTTTTTGAGATGTCTTTTCACACATAGACTGCATTGCTAAGTCGTTTTTATGAATTAATCAGGTTAATTCTCATTATTCTGACCACTTTATTCCACAGTGCTCCATCTGGGTGAATTAGGTGCCTCACATTTTCATGTCCAAGCTGCGATCCAGACTGACATTTGAACGGAGCCAAATGACAGCGAACATACCACATTTCACAGAAGGAGGATGACGGTAGAGAAGCAGAGGTTGATGAAATCAGCAACATCATCATTGGGATGTGATTATATACCAAATAAAACTGAGAATTATTCATTCATATTTCAAGTGGAGAGTCAAATCTATTTAGAAAGCAAACAATAAAGCTGTGATCAAGAGAATTGAGAGGAATGATTCTGAATGCCGGAGAGGATCAGGTGAAGGACTCTACGGGCTCTAGAAAATTGAAGTTATGGTATGGGGAGTCCTTTACAGGGGGTGGCCGCTGTGATTTCGGTGTGGATGCACTCATACAAAATGCTGTGCTGAATAGAATTGGGAGCAAAAATTTTTATTCCATATACCATAGTCCATTGTATTTGGCCACTTACTTATCTTCCTTTTTCATAGATTTTGAACTCTGAATCATAGGATGTGCCTTTCCATTTCTCTATTTTTACAGACTTAGAGCTTATTGAATTACTGGGTAAGTGATGCAAAGTTTCCTTTTTGTGGATGAATGTGCAGAGGTAAATTGACACAGGTAAAGATATTGAACTATGTTTAGATATTTATAGATGAATAGATGATGGATAGACATATGGATGGAGAGATATAGTGTGTATACCCATATGCAAAGAAGATAATAAATAAATAAAATAATAAATATTCATATTCATGAATGTTGATGCAGATGGTGCTAGAGATATATAGATATAAATACAGATAAAAATATTGGTATAGGTATATTCATATCTATATAAGTAGATATCAATGTAGATCTAGCTATTTTGAGAGGATGGGATATATCAATAGATAAGTAAGTGATCAGGCAATAGGGAGTCGTAGTTTGAAGGCTTAAAGAAGGAACCAAAACTTTTTTTTTTTAATTTGCATATGGGCAGGAGGCACCAGGGATCGAACTCCAGACCTCCAGCACGGCAGGTCGGAGCTCTGCCTGCTGAGCCACGGCAGCCACCCAGGAACCAAAACTTTTGACTAGTAAAAGCAGATGAAGTCCAGGACGCCGTTTGAACTAAGAGAAAGCACTTAGTTCTTAGGCTTCTGAGATAAGATGGAAGGGGACAGGATCAAATGAATTAAAGTAGTATTTAAAGCTCTAGAAGGGAAACTCTAGAAACTGTTTTCATGGCAATAAAGTACTAAAATAATACACATGGTTTTAAATTAACTGTGCCTTGCCTATTTCACTCAGGATAGTGATTTCAAGGTTCATCCACATTGCAGCATGTTTTAGAATTTCATTCTTTATGGCTAGATAATATTACATTGTGTATAAGTACAAATTTTTTATAAATCCATTGTTGATAAGCACGTGGTTTTTTCTACGTTTTGGCCATTGTGAATAATGCTCCTATGAACATTATTGTACAAATGTCTGTTTGAGACCCTGTTTGTACTTTCTGTGGGAACAGACCCAGGAGTAGAATTCCCAAGTAATATGGTGATTCTACATTTAACTTTTCTGAGGACTCATCACTTGCTTTCCGCATGACTGAACCATTTTATTTTTCCGCCAATACACTAGAGTACTAATTTCTTCACATCCTCTGTAATATTTGTTAGTTTCCATCTTTTGAAAATACTAGCTTTATGGGTATGAAGTTGTTCTCCTAAATTTAGCTTTTTCCATTTGTTTTCCTTTATTTATTGATTCTATTTAAAGGAGCTGATCTAAGATCTTTGAGTAGTTATTCTAATGACTGGGCTTCCTCCAGAATTGCTTCTATTGAAATCTGTTTTAGCATGCCTGAGCCACACTTTCTCTCTCCTTGCTTGTTTTGTAATTTTTCACTGAGACCTGGAAGTTCTGATTATTATTTTTTGTTGACTCTGGAAATCTAGTCCTCATACTTCTCAATTGTCTGGACAAAGAAAAAAGAAAGATAGGAGAACAAAAGAAAGAGAAATGAAGAGAGAAATATAGAAAAGCTACTCACAAATTACATATACCCATACAAAAGTAAAAGTAAACAAAAAAAATAGCTGAACTGCCTCTCCAAGTTTCCAGTATATGTCAGTGGGGAACCAGAAACCAACACTTGCCAATGCCAAAATTGATGTTAGTGTCCACACTTGCCAAAGACATCAGCTCAAAGACCACAAAGAAAAGAAAGAGAAAACCAATCCTACAGGGTACACTGGCTTTTTACATCCCATTAGATGCTGAGTGAGGCCAGAAACCATTACTTCTGAGAGCACTGAAATCAAAGGGAGTATCAGTGCCATTCACTCAAACACTAAAAAGCTAACAAACAGATACAAAAATAAAAAGAACAACTATAAAATAATACTTTCTAAAGATCAGCCAAAAACACTGGTAAATGCTGGGGGAGGTCAAAGACCTTGGTACCAAGAAAGCCAAAACCAAGGCAAGCAAACATTTCATCCCTCAGGGATCTGCCAGACCAAAAATTGTAAGAATGAGTAAGAAAGAAAACAACCCCCAAAACAGGTATACTAGCTCTCATGTCTGGGTACATGCTGGTGTGAGGTCAAAAGCCACTGCTGCTGAGAAAGCCAAAACCAAGGCCAGCATTTGCAATGTACCCTCAGGAATCCAACAGACCAAGAAGCACCCACAGGCATGAAAAAGAAAACCAGGTAAAATAATGTACAATGGCTCTTTCTAACTCGGTAGATACCGGTGAAAGCCTGGCAGCCCTGTTCAGAGGGCAGAAACCAAGGCCCACATCCACACGAGGAGCTTAGGAATCCCACCTCCTGACCTTGATTTTGGTTTGGTTTCCTTAGCTGGTCAAGCTAGTACCATGAAACAGGTTGGCTTAAACAATGAGAATGTATTAGTTTAGGGTCTTTAGGCTAAAAGAAAGTCCAAAGTAAAGAATCATCAAGGTGATGCTTTCTCTCTGAAGACCGTGGCATTCTGGGGCTGGCTGGTGGCAAAGTTTGGCTCCTCTGTCACATTGCAGGATGCGTGGAGGTGTCCAGGCTCTGGCCTCATGAGGCTTTCTTTCTCATGGTGAATTTATGCCATTTATAAAGGGCTCCAATAATAGCATTAAGACCCACCTTAACTGAGGAAACCTAATGAAAGGTTACTACTTCCAGTGGGTTCATACCCACAGGAATGGGTTAGATGTAAGAACATGCCTTCTGGGGTAATACAGCTTCAACCCCCATACTCCAGCTAAAAGACACAAAAAATAAATTTATTCCAACAGAGGTCCCCAAAAACCTCAAGCCGTTTTAAAAGCAATGCTCAGTACTGGGTTATCTCAAAACTGGCTCAGGCGTGGTCTGTTCTAGGTCACAACTCCCTTCTATCTGTGAACCTAGAGGGCAACTGATCTTCTTCCGATATACAATGGATGGACAGGTACAGGATAAACATTTCTATTCCCATAGGGAGAAGTTCAAAGAGAAACAGGGGTAATGGGTCCTGTTTCATTCTCTAAGGCTGCCAGAATGCAATACACCTGAGATGGACTGACTTTTATAAAAGGAATTTATTTCGTTCCAAATTTACTAATCCAGGGAAGAAAATTACTAATATGGTGACATCTCCTGGCCCTTTCCCCCCAGCTTCTGTGTTCAAACGGCTTTCCCAGGGGCATTTCCTTTCTGTATCTCCAAATATCTGAGTCTGAGCTGGTGCTGAGCTCTGAGCTTTGAGCTGAGGTGGGCTGGATTGCTGAGCTCTGCTGTGCTGTACTGAACTGCTGCTGTCTTCTGACTTCTTCTTGTAAGCCTCCAGTTGATCAAATTAAAGCATCACTTTTGCAGAAGGCACTCCCCTAGCCATCCACAAGTATAATCAGTCATAGATAAATTTCACATGCTGATGGTTTAAGTCCACAGCAATAAAGAACAACTGGGTACCATCAAGTGGCCAAGTTGATACCTGAACCTAAGTATCACATGTCCCAAAACCAACAGAGCATATTCCATTAAATTTCAACATCTGAAAGTTATCTATGGAAGTACGTTTTGACCTTCAAGGCTGATGAAGGAGCAGCCCCACCCTCTCCAAGTACTTGTGCAGTGGTCATGCTCTCTTTGAACACTGGGATGAAGGCTCTACCCTCTCCACACATCGGGCTCTCCACAAATGCCAGGGCACAGGAGCCACCCTCTCTAAGCAGAGGGGTGGCAGCACTCTTTCTGAATGATGGGGTGGAAGACTCTCCTCTCCAAGCACCAGGGAAGACATGCTTTCCATACACATTGGTGGGCCTACTCTCTTGGCCAAAGATGTCTTCAGTCCAGGTCTTAGCGTCTGTGATTCTGTCCATGGAATGATTTTTCCTTAAATTGTTCCTTTTCTGAACTTTTCATCCAGGCTGGCAGTGATTTGGTTCATGGAGATTATACACAAAAAAAACACTTGTCAGTTTTGCATGTAGTTCACCGAGGGCCAATCCATCAGACAAAACGCTCCACCGATCCTTCCTGGGCAATTGCATCTTCATTCCTGACGAGCCCTGGCATGGCTGACTGTGCCAACGGTCAGTCGAACCCTCACATGGAGCGCTATTCTCGAGGGAATTGCTTTCAAGAAGCTGAGAATTGTCCAACCCATCAATTTCTGGCCTTTGTGCCCAGGAGTTCAGTTTTCAATTTAGACTTATAAACTTGCTTTTTTTTTGGGGGGGGGGGTGCATACATCTTCAAACCACCACAACTTCCAATTCCAAGTTTTAGAGGACTAGATCTCCTCTGCTTGTCCTCCCCAAAATGTCATGCCCAGAATCCAGGCTGCAGTTCCTCAGCACTGCTATGGGGTTGAAAAATGGAGGCTGGCTGTTGCATTCACCCTATCTTATAAAAAATGAGGCGCAACTTTCATTGGGTCCCCCCATTGTGTCTATAAAAGTCCACCTAGTTAATTCCAATCCTTTTTTCCAGCTCAATTATTTTCATAGTGGAGGGAGCGATCTTTCCTATTCCACCTTTTTGCATCCCAGGTTTTTGTCAACAACAAAATATTCAGTGTATAAGATAAACATAATGATTTCATACTTGTTAAAATTATATATAGATTAGACAATTAGAAAGGTAGATAGATGGATGGATGATAGACAGATGATAGATAGATGTTTTCCTGGTCTGAGAGTAGACATCTTAAAATCAAGGTAATAGAAGCAGCTTTATATAATACAAAGAACATGAGCAGGGAATAAAAATATCTGGATCCTAGATTTACCCTTATAACTACCTTTGGGAAATCAATTAAGCTCTCTAAATCTCACTATTTTCTCTGATAACATGGGGGGTTTGCTAGGTTATCTTTATGGCCACTTCTTAGAGGCTGTATCAAATGATGACCTGACCTTTAAAGTCCCTTCAGCTACCAGTGTATCCATTTTGTGATATTTTTGTGCACTAGTATGGGACAAAGTCAATTATTGCTTATATCATTTCCTACTGTCTGAGGATATGGTATCTGAAGCAGTCATAAAAGAGTGTTTGCTCATGAATTATTCCAAGGGATTTTGCACACTCTTAGTCTGTAAGCCTGTCTCTGCATAATATGGAGTACACTGCTTGACTGCCAAAGCCCTGGATCATGGCCTGTGGTTTACAGGAGGATATTTTTGCTGATAATAAGTTCTTGTTTCATGTGATTGAATTAATGATTCATATGGCTTTCCTCAATTTTATATCCAAGCATATGCACATCAATAACTATTTTAGAATTAATGAATAATAGTAAATCAATGATCATTCCACAAATTGCAGAATATGATAATAATGGGTCCAGTTTCCAGAGGGATTCTAGATCTGGGAAGCAGAGGACAGCTGAATAACAAGGACATTTGGGATACAGATTGTGTTCAGAGTGATATTAGCTAAATGTGTCCTCATTACACCCACCCACCTACACACACACACATAGACACACGCAAAAATACAGTAAAGGTTTCAGGGTGCTTACAGAAAGAAATTATCCATAATTCATACCATTATGAGGATCCAAAGTGTTGATGGAGTTTACACTTGCCTTCATCGACAAACGAGCACATTGTACAAAATGGTTCTAGGACAGCGTCTAAGTTCTTACATTTTAGGCATCTCTGCAGGCTGTCTATACGGTGCTCATAGAGCTCCTAAATCATATGTGACCCACAAAACTGAAACACATTATTGGACACTGGGAATAAAGTTGTGTTCATTTTTATTAAATATTGGTCATTTCTTATTTTAATGTTAAGTCCAGGAGACCTTTTCTGCCTTGGATTTTGTTATCAGAAGGCTCAGCTGCCCATTTTTATAGTTCATAACACAGTAAACTGGATGATCTGACAATATTTCTCCTTTTATCCTCATGCAACTCGCATTACTCCCTTCATGAACGTAACCATTCTATGGTTGACAAATATCTTTTAACGTGCTCTTGCAGAATGTAAGTTTTTGCTTATTTTTATAGATTTTGTTGAATTTTAACATACAAACACTTCATAAATCATAAGTGTTCAGCTAAATGAAGTGTCAAGTGAACAAATCTGATTAAAACTCACAAGGTAAAGAGACAGACCACTGCCAGATTCCCAGAAGCTATCTCCTTTGTATCCTCCTTCCCTTCTGTTACCACTTCCCTCAATTAAAACCCTTACCCTGAGACTAATGTCTACCCTGTAATAGTAGGAACACTCATTCAATTCAACACTATACATACAGGAAATCTCTTCTTTTTAGAAAAAAAATTCTGCTCCGATTTTTAACTTAACAAAATAATCCTAAAATTTTCATTACTATTTCTACTATAGAAGATGCTCATATAAGGCAATCAGATGTGGTACATGGTACATTATATATAAGAATTATGTTTTTAATTTCCTATTTAAAACAAAAATTAACTTTTAACCTAGAG
Organism: Myrmecophaga tridactyla; assembly: GCA_004026745.1. Classification (NCBI taxonomy): domain Eukaryota; kingdom Metazoa; phylum Chordata; class Mammalia; order Pilosa; family Myrmecophagidae; genus Myrmecophaga; species Myrmecophaga tridactyla. The sequence goes on from PVIY010034405.1 coordinate 13,625, forward strand.
TGCTGAAGAAAAAAAAAACATAAGTAACAAAAATAAAATAATTGAGTATAGCATATCTTTCTTTAAATCAATGTTTTTCTTTTTCACAAATTATAAAAACAGCAGGAAAAGATTTTCTGATAAATAATAGGCATAAAACAAAATGGGATTTAACTTTTCTAAAGGTAAAATTGGTAGACTTAATTTAGAGGAAGTAAATTGTTGATAACTAAGATTATTTAAAACCTCAAAATGTATTGACAATATCTAAAAGTAAATGTTTAAAAGTAAATTTATTGACAATGTTTGAAAGCAAAGTGTTGTCATCAGTTGTAACAAATCTTCCACATCAATGCAAGTGTTGCTGTTGGGGTGGGGTATGGGAATCTGTATTTTATGCATGAGTGTTCTGTAAACCCATAACTTCCTTATTAATTTTTTAAAAAGTAAATCTGCTAATAAATAATCCTTTAATACTATATGAATAAAATATATCCTAATAAAAATTGTATATATCACTTTTATGTAAAAACTTCTGTTAGTGAATAACATAATAAAGTCAAAATATACAGCTAGTAGTCAAACATTTATTTTATACATGTACAGTTTACTATTCTTTATACAGGCTTATAGCACATAAAATTTTTTTTGAGACTAAAAATCAGGACTGAAATTTACCACTTCTATGTGTGTCTATTTTCTTTTCTTTATTTTTCTTTTATTTTTTTACCTGCAGAAATGCCCAAGTCTAATATAAGCACATGGGGACTTCATATAACTAAAATGAACACATTTGAATTTTGCTCTTGATTCTTTTTTTAAATAAGACAACTCTCTCATGCATGTATGGAGTTGGAAACTGCCTCAGCTTTCTCACTGCTTTCCCATGAAGGACAGTAGACTCGTCTTTAACAGAATCCAGAATATCTCTAAGAAAGGTCAGTTAATCTCACTTTTACTGCACAGTCTGCACTCATAAATTTCTTCCCCTTTTCTTCATGTTAAGTTTCCAGGTTGAGGACAAAATTCACAGAATGTGTTCTCAGCCCTTCGTGTGCATGTGGAGAAGGAAAATACAGCTCAGTTGTGCTTCACATGGCTTTAAGCTGGTTTTTAATGAAACCAGATACTTTCAGATATCCTTCCCCACTTTCAAAGTGAAGCAGAAGTGGAAACGTTTCAGCATTTCATTTTACAGTATTTTCCCAAAGACTAAATTTTCTTTTCTTTTTTCTTTTTTTGCATGGGCAGGCACCGGGAATCGAACATGGGTCTCTGGCATGGCAGGCGAGAACTCTGCCACTGAGCAACTGTCTTACTACCCTTAATTGTCTTTTAAATCCAAACATTTTGATACTCCAAATCAAAACAAATCCTCTGTGGCCTTGCAGGGAAATGTTCCACTAATTCAAAATGTTTGTTAAGTAGGTTAGATTCAGCAAACATGCTTCGTTTTCAAAATACTCCATTTTAAAGCACTAGCCTACTACTTTCTTTCTTTTTTTTTCATGGGCAGGCATCTGAAACGAACCCAGGTCTCTGGCACGGCAGGCGAGAACTCTGCCTGCTGAGCCACCGTGGCCCACACGCCTACTGCTTTCTTTTATTTTTTTAAACATGGACAGGCACCGGGAATCGAACCTGGGTCCTCTGGCATGTCAGGCAAGCATTCTTGCCTGCTGAGCCACTGTGGCCCGCCCACCGTTTCTTTTTGAAATAATTTCAGACTTACTAGACAGTTACAAAAATAATACCAAGAAAATTCAGAGAAGTCCAACATACTCCACTTTACCAGATACTCTGATGCACCAATCTTAACATTTGCCACCTGTAACATATATCCATCCTTCCTTCCCTCCGTCCTTCCTTCCTTTCTTTCTTTTTCTTTCTTTCTTCTATCATCTGTCAATCATTCTCTGTACATTTGAAAGCAGGTTGCGGACATTACACCCCTTCAACAGAAAATGCTTCCGTGTAGATTTCCTATGAAAGAGGTTATAAACTGTGTAATCAACTTAAAAGCAGTTACCAAATTCCAGAAATTTGATTATTATATGAGGCTTACACCTATAGTCCCATATTTATTATGAACCAATAATGTCCCTTTGATCTTTTCCTTTTCACCCTGAGAACCCATCCAGTCTCCTGCACGGCATTCATTGCCATTAGCCTACTGTGTTTTAAGTACCCTTACAAGTCACCTTTCAGACCAAGCACACTATGAAAAACTTCCAGATCAAACATCCTGTTATGTACTCTTCCTCTGGTAAACTACCATATTGCCACATAGATATGCTCCTTTTCTAGGATTTCATACAGTTTTTAAACATGTTTTAATCCATTTAACTACTTTTAAAATATCGTCAAATAAATAACTTGCTGCCTCTGACCTTTCACGGAATGTGATTTTTTTAAACTATAGCTTTATTCATCATCTAATCAGCACATTACCAAATGGAGGTAGTTTATGGTTGCATCTTTTCAATCTTGTTGGTACTATTGCCACATTACTAGGTTATTAGGTGTAGATGGCACACGGGGTTACGACAACTCGGATCACCAGCCCGTATGAGATCTATCTTTCAATAGTTTCCGTTGCAATGACAAACGTGTTTGTGAGCCTTGCTGCATTAATGTTGTAAAATGACAGAAGATTCGAATTCTACTTCTTTATACTTACCACAATTATCCAAGGTCTAAGTCCAGAATCCTATTGTTATTCAATGCCCAGCTCTTCTTAAAATCACCACATATACATTCCAAAATAAAATAACATATTTGCCTTAACCTTCACTAAGATTAAAATAAACTATAATTAGTGGTGGTTCAGATAAACAGGTACTTAATTTTAACCTTATTAAGGAGGAAATTGCAATAACAGAATTTTTTAATGCGTAAATATGTTTTATTAGTATATCTACTGCTAGTTATGTATCCTATGCAAATGATTCTTAGTATACTCAAAGATTTAATCACAAGAATATTCAGATCATTTTAAAAATAATACAATAGAATACTGGCTAAGTAAAATGAATTGCATATTCTTACAAAGTAGAATGATAATTTAAATAATATACTCATGATTTTAATATACTTAATGAAAAATAAAATCAAATTACAAAACAAAACTAACCACAATGCATTGTCAGATGTGTTGCTAATCAGAAATTCCCTGATAAAATATAAGACCAAGACGAAAGCAGCTGAATGAGAATTTTTTTAAAGTACAAAGTGCAATTCACTACTAATTTACATAATCCATGTTTTCCGCTATTTATAATGTCAAAGCAATGGGTGGTTGGCAGATTTAGTTTGTATAAAATTCCTTCTTAAAATAAAAATGTGTTCTCGTGTTTCCTATTGTCACAATAGGGCTTGTTCGACACCACAAACAGGTCAGTGATTTGTCAGAGGACGTTGAGGTCAGTGATTGGAAAAGGAGAGGATCTGTCAGCAGTCTACTTTCCCCATTCCACGCAGGACCATACTCAATGGCCTCGCTTTTATGCCAGGACACAGATTGTGACTCAATAACTTGACTAGATAATGACAAAGGTCTTTAACTCTTTATCCACTTAGAATCACTTTTCAAAGTATTTCAATGTACATCTGCACCTGTCTCTAAGTCTCTATTCGCTGTGTGCTCCTTTTAATAGCCTGTTTCTTTAGATTGTTGCTGTGTGTGTATACTCAAATTTTCTAGGAAGTATTATATCTATTAGGATAATTCATCCCAAGAACTTTCTATTTTGCTATTCTTTTTAAAGATGCCTGGCATTTTATTCCGGTATGCAGCTTTGTCCATCAAATGTTATTTTTAATGTTTTTCTTATGAAAATAACATGATATGGAGAAATGCTCAATTTTATGGATTTCAAAGTAAGCAAATAATGTAAAGTGAACAAACATATAAACACCACTCAAATGGATATTTAAAACTATCTTACAATAATATAAATTTTGCTTTCAATGAAAGAATGATCTTAAAAACTCAGAAGAATAGTTTGTCATATTTACACAGATATTTTCTTCCTCTTCCTCTTTTCTTTACTGATACCCTATATCCCCTTGTTATTTATACCCTATTGTCACTTCCTTTCTCTCTGAAATGCTTACTTTAGCAATTCTATTAAAACAGGTCTGCTGGCCACAAATTTACTTCATTTTCCTTCATTGAAGTTTGCCTTATTTCACCTTCAAATTCGATGTTGACAGGTATTTATGTTTGTCACTTTAAACAATGTGTGCCGATTCCTTCTGACCTCCATGATTTCTAATGACAAATGTACACCAATTTAAATAGTGTTCCCTAATAGGTAAAGTGGGCTTTATCTCTGGCTTCTTTCAAGTCACTTTCTTTGTCTCGGTTTTCAGAAATTTCATTATGACCTTCCAGGACATGGATTTATTTTCGGTTTGTTTTATTTGTAGTATGCTGAGCTTTTTAAATCTAAATGTCTTTCATTAGACTTGTGTTTTTAGCTAATATATCTTATCTTCTTCTGGGACTACAAAAATGAACATTAGCTCTTTTTTATTGCTCCATAGGTCCCTGAGGCTGTGTTCATTTTTTTGTCCCCAAATCTGCTTTGTTTCTGTTGTTCAGATTGAAAAATTTCTATCCATCCATTTCCAGATTGACTAACTCTTGTCATCACTGTTCTGTTATTGAGATCAGTAAATATTTTTTAGGGTTTTTTTTTGGTTGTTTTATATGTTGATTACTATGTTTTCAGTTTTAAAATTTCCCTTTGATTCTTTATTCTATTTGTTTGCTAGTTATTTATATTCCTGCATTTTGCTCCAGAATTTTCTTCATTGCTTATTACGCCATTCATCTCAGACCTGATTAAAAGTTTATTTTCCAATACTTCTAAAACGTGTTTAATCTGAGTATGGCCATATATTGATTTTCTTTTCTCATTCAAGTTGAGATTTTCCTGCTTCCAGAAATGTTGAGTCATTGATTATAGCCTAGAGATTTTGACTATTATATTCTGAGGCTTTGGTTCTTATTTAATTATTCTCATTTAGAATGTTGGCAACTCACTTTCATGTACCAAGGAAATTTGGGGCCACGTACATGGGCTGTGGTTTGAATGCACAGTTCAAAATCTTTGCAGTGCTACTTTGGCCTGCTATTCCTGTGCACTGTACAAGAGTCAACCTGAAACTTGGGAGGGATTCTATACCATAAGTAAGTCCTCAAAACTTTGGCGGCATTGACTCTGGTTGGTTTCAAAACCAGGTCACTAGGGGGTGTGCCGACATCTTTATGCACAGTTTTATAGTGAACCTGTATATGACTCTTTCCTCTTTAGTACCACACCCCCCAATTCCAGTTGTGATGGGTAGGGTAGTGCCTCTGCTTGTGCTTGCATAGTATAAGGTGTAGATAGTAGACAGAATTCCACCAGGATGAGTCTGCAGCATCTAAAAGGGAGTGCATGAGGAGAGACAGTGCATGTCAGCTAGTGTTTGCCAAACACAGGGAAAGGCCAGCTGATAGCACTGCACTCACAGTCTGCCTAGAGCACATAACTACAGGAATGTGGGGGGTCATTACCTTTTTGCTAACCTTTGCCTCACAGTCTCTTTAATTTTTAGTACAAAGTAGGACTAATCAACAGGACATTAGATCAGTTTCTCGAAAGCAGGACCAGTAGGAAAGGGAGTGGTTGGGTGCTTTTTCTTAACATTTGCTTAGTCCTCCTCAGGGGCAGCTAACAGTATCCTGGTCAGTGACATCATTGCTGACTGCACCCCACTAAGAATGGTAGGGGAAATGCATAAGCCACCGCAATGCGGAGGGGAGGCAGGCTAGACAGGGAGAGGGGGGAGAGGAAAAGAAACAACATGAAAGAGCCCTTGAGCAAGGAGAGTTAATCAAGGTCAGCAGGGCACTGTCCTGCACTGACACCTACCCAGGAGCTACCCACTCATGGGAAACGCCCAGCAGCATTAGCCCATCTGGAGCCAAATGACCACCACCTGAGCAAGTCACCTACTCAATTGACCCACCTAACTGCTTTATAAACCACCGGCGCTGGCCTCGAGAGAAGGGAGGGTAGGAGGAAGGACCTCAATCAGGGAAGGAGGAGGAAAGTAAGTGTGCTGGTTTCAAGTATTATGTACTCCAGAAAAGCCATGCTTAAAACCTGAGAGCTCTTACCTACCATGCTGGAGACCCGGGTTCAATTCTAGGTGCCTGCCTATGCAAAAAGAAACAACAACAACAGCAAAACCTGATCCAATCTTGAGGGATCAACCCTTTATTTTCATCCAGATTAAATACTGTAGGTTGGAAACTTTGATTAGATTATCTCCACAGAGATATGACACACACATTTGTGGGTGTGACCTTTGATTAGATGGAGATGTGACTCCACCCATTTCAGGTGGGTCTTGATTAGTTTAGTGGAATCCTTTGAAAGAGGAAACATGTTGGAGAGAGTCGGAAATGACAGAGACAACAGAAATGACAAAACCCTCAGAGCCAATAGAGAGAAAACTGACAGAGAGAGCCAAGAAGCTTCAGAGCAGAGTGGACACAGAGGCTGATACCTAGAAAACAGAGACAGATGTCTGGAGATGCTTGGAGCACAGAAGATGTTGTTATGAGATGTCAAGCAAGCCAGAAGTTGGAGAGAGCCAAGGGAAGCCAAGAGACGAAAGCCAGCCCTGGAAAAGCAAAGTGAGGAACCCCCATGGGAACAGAGGCTGAAAACAACAGAACCCAGGAGCAAGGGACCAGTAGATGCCAGCCACGTGTCTACCCAGCTGGCAAAGCTGTTCCAGACCCATTGACCTTTCTCGAGTGAAGGTCACCTCTTGTTGGTGCCTTAGTTTGGACACTTTCACTTTCTTAGAACCTTGTAATATTAAATTCTTGTTTTTAAAAAGCCATTCCAGTTCTGGTATAGAGCATTCTGGTAGCTTTTAAACTAATACAGTAAATAAAACAAAGCAATAAGAGCAGATATTCCCAATGTTGAGGGCCTCTTGCCTCTATCTTCTTGAGAGAGTGCCTGCATGTTCTCTTCTCTATGTACCCAATAAATTTCCTACCCACTTGCTCTATCTGTGCTGCTCCCTTGAATTCTTTCTCACAGTGCAGCCAAAATCCTGGAAGTCAAAATTGGAAACACATTTTGGTGAGTCAGCCAGGAGACACTTGTCTTCAGTCGGACTGCTAAGTCATGGCTCTTGCCCAGGAAGCTTGGCCATGTGCTTTCACTGTTTTCATCTCACTTGGCTCTCTCCCCCTGTCAATCTCACTCTTTCTCTCTCTCTCTCTTTCTCTCTCTCTCTCTCTCTTTCTCTCTCTCTCTCTCTCTCTTTCTCTCTCTCTTGCTCTCACTCTCATTCTTGTTCTCATTCTCACTTTCACAGACGCTAGGATCCCAAAAGTCTGGCTCCCCCAGGACATAAACTTGGTTCATGCTGAGCCCCTGGCTCCCTCTTCAGAGATGCAGGATCCCCATCTTCATGCCACATTGATACAAGGAGGCTTAGTTGGGTGATGCACTGTTTGGGACGTAACTAGGGCCTTCTCCCCACGTTGAGCTGATCTCTCTCTCTCTATCTCTACCTGGGCCTCTCTATCTCTCTCATGTCTTCATGCAACTCTGTGTCCTCTCAAAAGGGTGGAGTCATTTTCACAGCTCTCTCTAGGAATCTGGGAATGTAAAATCTGGCTCCCCCAGGACATGAACTCAGTTCACCCTGAACCATCACCTCCCTCCGCGGAGATGACAGAAGCCTTGTCTCCATGCTGTGTAGATCCAAGGAGGTTCAGGGCAGTGTGTGGTACCCCCATCTCGGACCAGACTGGGAACGTCTCCCTGTGTTGAGGAGTCTAATGGGAACCAAATTGACTCCCCCACTTCTCTCCTTGGCTATCCAAAGCTCCCCCATACTCTTTTTCTCCTCTCAGAGGACCTAGACCCTCCTCCCTCTGAGTCCATCACTCTGTTCACGTCCTCCATAGAGATCCTCTCCTTTGTATCCAGAGACTCTCCTTTCTCCCGTCTGACTTTCTATGCCTGTTGAGACACTCCATTTTTTGTAACGCATAATCATGGGCCAAGGATCCTTATACCAAACAAGGCATTGTCTTTGACATTTCTACAGAGCCACCTCTAGTTGGGGCCAGAGTAACTGGGTCCATTCCAATGAGAGTGTCTCCCCAAAAGCCAGAAGTGAGGCTTGCAGGGTACGTGAAAGCCCTGGCTATGCTGATTAGAGAAGCTGAACCTGAGAAGGCTGCTAAGCCCCCCATTCATCTCAAAATGAGCACGTGGGCCCTCTTTCTGTATGCTCACTCATGGCGTTGCTCTGATATCTGGCTTCTCACCTTTTCTTTCTGTGTCTTTCCATCTCTTCATCTGCTATTACATTTTGAGTCCTAGTGTGTTTTGCTGTTGGCCCTCCTGAGGGTGCCACCCAGTGCAGGAGGAGATCACTGGCTGGGGACAATAGGCTCTTGAGTGGGCATTCCCTTTGTTATAAAGGATCTGCACTGCAGGGGATGGAGGGAGCCTCATGCCTGGCACTGTCCTATGATATGTCCATACACAGACCCTGTGGATTGCCTGAAAACAGCACTGAGCCATGGTTTACTGTGACAAGAGTTTCTGAGGACATTCCCCCTTAAGGGGAAATAATCTCTTTGCTGCACATTTTTTCCCTCCAGCCTGATCCTGGAAACACCCAGGGAGATTCTCTAGAGTTTCTTTGTTTGTGGCAAATCCTTTCTATTCTCTTGGACAGTGAGTCAGACAGTGAGTTAAGAGCACAGACACTTCTAGGAAGACGAGTGGCTCAGTTCAGCAGCATCGTGATGGTACCAGGCCAGATTTCTCCTGAGTCTTCAAGGACCCCAGGGATGCCTGGGGACAATGGGCCTGATCCCAGGGCACTGAGGGGCCCACACTCACATGGCAGGCTGGTGACCCAGGAGGTAAGCCGCCAGCACTGAAAAATGCCTTTTTTTCTTCTTTCTGTTTTTTGGAAATGGGTGGCGCTTCTGGTATTTTGGCTGATAGTTTGTTGGGCTGCCTGAAAAGAAATTAGGATAATCTTCCCATCACGGAAATAAAAAAGCTTATTTCCAACTGCCTGGCTATAATATCACCTACAGGATGGCCAGTGTTGTCCCATGAATGGGCAGTGACCTGTAGCCTATCCTGCAGTTACAGTTCTTTTCTAAAAGGAAGGGAAAATGCAAGAAATTCTTCATGTACAGCTTCTTATAACCTTATACCAGGATAAACCCAGGAGGACTCTAGGGGCTTCTTCCTCATGGCTCCTCCTCAGGGAAGGAGGAAGATATTTTAGATGGCCCTCTCTGAAGTCATCCCCCTACTGTGACCCTGCCCCAGGATTGGAAGGACTTCTAGGTGCCCCCTAGTGCAGGCTGTGGCCCCCTCAACACCCTCTACACCTGCCCCCTACCCTAGCCCCGCAGGCCATATGCGCTAGTGGGCCCCATACCATCCCACAGGGAGACAGATAACAGGGTGCTAGGTCCCCATTTGGGAAATAGTGGATGGAGACGTGGGAACCATCTATCATCATGTTCTTTTCTTTGCTTGGGCAGGCTTTGGGACTCAAACCTGGTTCTCCGTCATGGCAGACGAGAATTCTGCCACTGAGTCATCGTTATCATCTTCCTTTTTCTATGTCTCATCTGGCAGTGCAAAAACCAGCTACGGAGTTTTCACTGGACCCTCAAAATTTATAGATGAATTTTAAAACCTGGTACTGACCTATGAATTTACCTGGGGCATGTGCCATTCATTCTTTCCTCTTGTTGCACTTCCACGGAAAAATGTGAAATTTGGCACAAAGCCACACAGACCAACCTGAGGGCCAGCAGCCTGCCCAGTATGCAGCAAGTATCAGCAGTTCCAGACGCTGACCAAAAGTGTAACCAGCAGAAGGTCAGGTGGACTTCACAGCTAGAGACCACATGATAACTTTTCTAACAGGAGAAATGAAGCAGTGCCATCAAACCTGCATATGTTATACAACACAGCTCAGGAGGCTAAGAAAAACCATGCTCTGGTTCAGGGAAGGCTGGTAGAGCCTATGAAAAAGGAGACCCTAGTAGACCCTTACTCCCCAGAGTGGCAAATAATGCTTAAAACCTATTTTATTGGCCAGCCAGCCCCCAATATAAGGAGGAAGCCCCAGAAAGTGGTTTCTGGGCCACAGACCCCTATAAATGACTTCATGAACTCTGCTTTTTCTGCTCTCAATAACCAGGACAGGGCTGTGGGGAAGGAAAAGGTAAGCAGAGAGACAGAAACAAATCTCAGCTCATAACATTTGCCATGGATGGCAAACAATCACCTTGGGGCTCCTGGGGGCAGAAGTCAGCCATGTCCTTCTATAAATGTGGAAATATGGGGCACTGAGAGCACGCTTGTCCTCCGGGATGCTGAGAGCCCCTGGGGCCAGGCCCTAGGTCAATATGGGGCACTGAGAGCACACTTGTCCTCCGGGATCTGAGAGCCCCTGAGGCCACGCCCTAGGTCAATATGGGGCACTGAGAGCACCCTTGTCCTCCGGGATGCTGAGAGCCCCTGGGGCCACGCCCTCAGTCAATATGGGGCACTGAGAGCACGCTTGTCCTCCGGGATGCTGAGAGCCCCTGGGGCCAGGAAAGCTGGACACGGGCCCGGGGGTGCACCGAGTCCTGCAGGGGAGTCGAGACCCCCCAAAGGTCTTTGTGACCACTCCCAAGGAAGCCTTAGGAGGCCCAGGACCCCTAGTGACTCCCTGGATATCACAAAAAAAACATCAATTTTGGTGAACTCTGGGTGACCTTCAGCGTGGCAGCAAAGCCAGTGGACTATCCAGCTGGGGGCATCAGCCCAGAGTCAATCCCACATGTCCAGAACTCCTTGACACACTGGGGTAGGAGGAGTCTCTCGAGGGCCAGCCACTAGAAGGATTAAAGCTTTTGTTCAGAAAGCAGAGCTAAGTGTGCCTCTTTCATCATCATCCCTAAATCAGGTTTCCTTTCCATTCTCCTAAACAGCCTATGTATAACTGCCTCTGAAAACTCCTTAAACACCTTTGTCCAGTAAGCGAACCATCAACTAAACCTGTCCAGCTGCGGGATCTGCACCAATAAATATTCAACCACCTTGGCATGGCTTGCTAATAGCACCTACTGGGGAATTATAAATCTCCCCATTTTCCAACTTTACACTATACAGAGCCGTGATACCAGTACGTATGGAAACCTTTAACCAACTTTCTGGGGCACTTTCTTACCTTCTAGAACAACTTAAAGTTCATCAACCTGTAACACCCCCCATCACAGATGCTGTGTCCTTCAAATTTAAAATTGCCCCCAATTCTACTTTCCCTTTATGAATCAAATCAAATTCCACAAATGGCCCATACTTACGGGAAATATCACCTAACCTGTGCAAAACCACAATTTATGTAAACTCAAGTGGCCTACATGGCTAGAAACAATAAATGAAGCCACTAAAAAACTAGGCTCAAGGAAACCCCCAGTTGGAAGGTCCCGCTTTTTGTACCAGTCCAAACTATTTTCTCACTTCCAAGTTAGACGAGGTGGCAACTATTTTTATAAACGAATCCCTAATTAATTGTAACGACAGAACACAGTTTTTTTATAATAGACCCAATCTAATTTTTTTTTCTAAAAACTACTACCCAACAAGAAGAATATTGTAAAGTAGATTCCAGTATTACTGGAGCCTTCATTAATATGACCTGGCAAAAGAAGCCATACAACATTCTTTTCTATGAGCACCATCACCCCCTTAACTGCCATTTTGATGAAATATTTTTTCCAAAATATTTTCCAAAATATGTCTCCATGGCAAACCCTAAAAAACACCTGTGGAATACTGCAAGGAGAAAGTAGAGTCTGTGTCACTTCAGTCTCTGGACATCTTGCTACCCTGTTCTTGAGTGTTACTCTAAAAACAGAAAAGGTGTTATCTCTCCTTTGTGGAAACAATACAAACCTTGCTCTGCCCAACAAGTGGTCAGGCTTTTGTCTTTAACTTACATAAGCCCTCACCTCTACTACCTAACTTGGTTTACCCAGGTACCTCTACTTTTCTTTCATACTTTTTCTTATCAAAAAACAGCAATCCACATCTTCATAACACTTTTTGCTTCAGCACTGGGAACTGGTTTGGGAATAAGGGGCTTAATCTCCAGCCATCAATTTCATCATAAACTTTCTCTTGCATTATCTCATGGTTTAGCAACCCCGCCACAGGCTTTAGGTCTACTCTGAACTCAAGTAGAGTCTTTAGCCACTGTAGTCTTTCAAAATAGGTGTTACTGGACCTGATTACACAGCCCAGGGAGGGACCTGTGCATCCCTTAGAAAATGCTTTTTCTATGTAAATCAGTCAGTCTAACTCCAACAAAACCTCAGAGACCTAATATATCAATCAGAACATTTCCATGAGAATGTAGAAACAGATTGGTAATATCTTTCTTTCCTCTCAGCTCACTATCTCGGTTTCTTCCTTTTCAGGAACCTCTAAATTTCTTTGCTTATCTTTCTTTTATTTGGACCATGCAGCTTTGAACTTCTTGTGAAATTTGTCTCCATCAGGTTACAAGCCTTTCACAGTAAACTCATACTGACTTGTGGATAAATTGCCAACTCTGACACTGAAAAGGGGTCTACCCTCTCTAGCCCACCTAGAGTAGTCAGAAAATTCTACACCTTGTCAAGAAAGGACTAAAGCCCCTGATCAGCAGGAAGACGTTCCAAAGAATGAACCATTACCCCTTGACTACGCTTTAAGAATAAGGGTATACTCTCTGAGGGGCAATTTGAGGCAGGCAAGAACAGGAAGAGAGGGGAGAAAAATAAAATCATGAAAGAGTCCTTGAGCAAGTATGGTTAGTCAAAGACAAGAGGGTCTGTGTCCTTTATAGGCACCCTACCTAGGGGCTACCCACTTACAGAAAGTACTTGGCAACAGCTGACCAATCAGGAGCCAAATGACCCCTACTTGAGTGAGTCATCTACAACCAAGAGTGGAGCCAACTGACCCACCCTCTCAGGCACACTGAAAGAAGTAGACAGGAAGGACCTCAAACAAGGAACAGGCTAGAAAGTAAGTAAAGTGAACCAATAATACCAGACAGCCCCAGTATCGGGGACCTCTTGCCTCTATCATCTTCTGAGAGCTCCCACTTATTCTCTTACTCATTTATCCAATAAATGTCCTACCTACTTGCTCTGTCTGTGCTGTACCCTTGAATTCTTTCTAGCAGTGCAACCAAGAACCTATAAGTCCAAATCTGGCAACAGGGAGAGAAGGGAATTCTACTTTTAGTGACCCTGATAGATTGAGTTCAATCAAAATTGTTCTGTCCAACAGAACATTTGCAGAATATAAGAAAAATTGCAAACATATCAATTTATTTTCTCTGTATGAAATATAAGCAATCCAGAATTGAAATTAAGAACACAATATCAATCAATAATAGCATCAAAAAGCACAAAATAGTATAATTTAGCCAAAAAATGCAAGGC
>PVIY010034406.1:0-27154 GCA_004026745.1 Myrmecophaga tridactyla
TTCGATTCCTGGTGCCTTCCCATGTAAAAAAAAAAAAAAAAGATGTAATGGAGAGGCTAGAGGGAACTGCCTGAAAATGTAGCGCTGTGTTCCAGTAGCCATGTTTCTTGAAGAATATTGTGTAATGATACGGCTTTTGCAATATGACTGTGTGATTGTGAAAACCTTGAGTCTGTTGCTCCTTCTATCTACCTTATCAACAGACGAGTAAAATATATGGAATAAAAATAAATAATGGGGGGAACAAATGTTAAAATAAATTTAGATTGAAATGCTAGTGATCAATGAAAGGGAGGGGTAAGGGGTATGGTATGTATGAATTTTTTTCTGTTTTCTTTTTATTTCTTTTTCTGAATTGATGCAAATGTTCTAAGAAATGATCATGATGATGAATATGCAACTATGTAATGATATTGTGAATTACCACTACTGTAGTTGAATATTAAAACAAAAAACAATAGCAAGTAGTGAGCATATTATGATTACAGTCCTTCACTTATTCACTACTGCATATATAAGATGCCAGTAGTGTTATTCACTGGCCCCAAGAGGGGTTTGACATTGACCACCACCTTGGGGGTGATGTTCATCATTCTCATGTGCTTCTCCATTGTAATGGCACCGTCTTTCCTGACTGGGATCAAAGTCCAACAGATCTACCTGATACATTTCATCAGTTTCTTCTACTTCCTTCCTCTCAGGTAGCAGTTTTTCCAGCAAAAACAGTTTATTAGGAGAGAAATAGCCATTTTTAGGAAAATTACTTTAAATTTAATGATTAGGTGACCCTTTTCATACGGGCTACGATAAACTGGCATGCCTTCATTTAGCACACACTTGATATCTTCATGCTTGACAATCTGACCTGGATGAGAAGTGATGACTATGGTTCGGTTGTCAAGAGTGGATATTGGCTTTTGGGAGCCACACAGTGCTTCAACCAGCTGTATGTCCATGCACGTGAAAAAGTCTTCTCCTTGTCAAGTAAAAATACCATGATTCTTCTGATCTAAAACAATGATAATATCTCCTGGTTCCAGTCCTGGCTCTTGGTCTCCTTTACCATGGAATGTTATCTTTTGTCCATCTTTCAAGCCTTTGTCAGTATGAACTTCTAGAATCTTCTTCTCTCGAATTATCTTCCTTCCATTGCAACTTTTACATCTATCTTTAGGACTGATCCACTCCCCATGGCCCTGGCACTCCATTGACACAGACTGAATTTGTGAAACCATTCCAGGTCCTATCTGATGAATTTTTTTTTTATTCAACATAACAACATACAAACACAAACATTCTTACCATATGATCATTCCATTCTTGATATATAATCAATAACTCACAATATCATCACATAGTTGTATAGTCATCATCATGATCATTTCTTAGAACATTTGCATCAATTCAGAAAAAGAAATAAAAGGAAAACAGAAAAAAATTCATACATACCATACCCATTACCCCTCCCTTTCATTGATCACTAGCATTTCAATCTACTAAATTTAACATTTGTTCCCCCTATTATTTATTTTTAATCCATATGTTTTACTTGTCTGTCAATAAGGTAGATAAAAGGAGCATCAGACACAAGGTTTCCTATCTGATGAATTTTTATTTGCATTCCAGTACCTCAGCAATTCTTTTGCAGAGCTAGTTTTCTTGTTACACCATTATATAAATCTTCTAAGGTTACTGAGAGCTGATGTACAACATTTTTACCTCTCCTTTCTCTCTGCGTCCTTCCACCACCTCCAAAAGACATATCAAAGATGTCCATGGAGGAGCCCAAACCCCTATCTGCTCCAACCTCTTTGATGGCCTGTTCTCCTCCTTTGTCATATAATTCTCTTTTCTTCACATCAGAGAATACTTCATAAGCTTGAGAAATCTGTTTAAACTTCTCACCTTCATTTGGATTCTTATCAGGGTGGTATTTCAAGGCAAGTTTCCTGTAAGCCTTTTTTAACTCTTCCTGGTTAGCATTGGGTTTGACCCCCAAAACATCATAGTAAGTGGTTTCTTTCACCATTTTCTACAGCTGGTGAGCCAGTGAGGCCAGTGAGGGGGAATGGGAAGGAATGCGTCTCTGTGCACAGCTCGGGCAGCTGCCACTCCTCCACCTCTCACCAAGAGTTCTGGAAAGTTTCTTAAAATGCAGTCTTGCCTTGATTTCTGTCATACTAAATATCATAGATCTGGTAGAATTCAAATAAGGTCTACAGTTCATGTTAACATGAATTTCCTGATTTTGACCATTGTACTATGATTATATAAGATGTTAACATGAGTGGAAACCGGATGAAAGGTACGTGGAAATTTGTACTACTTTTTACAACTTTTCTGTAAGTCTAATTATTTCAAAGGAAAAATTCTAAAATAGAAAAAAATTTTCAAAGACTGTTTAAAAAAGGAATGAGGGGTCCAGCCACGGTGGCTCAGCAGGCAGAGTTCTTGCCTGCCATGCTGGAGATGTGGGTTTGATTCCCAGTGCCTGCCCAGGCAAAAAAAAAGGAATGTGGGTGAAATAAAGTTTCATGCAGACAGAAGAGTTTCTCACCAGTAAACCCTCACTAAGGGAAATTCCAAAGTGTGTACATTAGGTGGAAAGAGTAATCACAGTTGGAAGCTATAAAATACAAGTAGAAATGAACAAAGGAAAGGGTAAATGTTTTAGAAAATATAACTAACATTACAGGGAAAAGTATTAATGATTAGTGAGCTTAAAATATAGTGAATTAAAATACAAGAAAACAATAATGTAAATTGAGATGAGTCCAATGGTGTTCCAATATCCTTGCACTATCTGGGAGTAGGATAATTATATTGATCAACTTTAGGCTTGGTAAGTTAAATATACTTGTAATTTCAAGTGTAACAAAAGAATTAGAAGTATAATTTCAATAGTATTAGAAAGGGGAAAAAAGAAAAAAGGAAGGAGGAAAACAATATAGAAAAGAATAGAAAATAAAATGGTAGGTTTAAATGCAAATATCAATAAATATAAGTGGGCTCAACTCTTCAATAAAAAGACAAAGATCGTCAGACTAAATTTTTTTTTTAAAATCCAGCCATAGGTAGTTTATAGGAAAAACAACTAAAAGCTAAGGCTAGGATACAGAAAATTTGCAAGTGAGAGGATGGAAAAATATATACACCATATGTATATAAAAAAACAAACTGGTTTACTATCAGGGCAAAATATTCCATTGGAAAAAAAATCATTACTAGAGAAAAAGAGAGGCCTTTTATAATATTGAAAGGTTCAATTTACAAGAAAATATTATTTGTACACAAATTTTAAATTGTCATAACACAGCCTCAAATATATATAAAGCAAAAGTTTACAGAACTACAAAGCGAAATAGGCAAAGCCATAACCATACTGGAAATGTTATTATACCTTTCTAAATAACTGACAGAACGAGCTGAATTTAAAGATCCAGTAAGAATCTAGAAGATGTGAACAGCACAATTACCAAGTGACCTAAAAGATGTATACAAAATTTATCATAATGCATTCTTCTAAATCATATACCAAGCATTCATAAAAATTGAGGATATATTTTCTGGATTTGGTAGCTGGAAGTCAATGAGTCAATGACTATAACTACTACAGACAAAGAAAAAGTGGCCAGAGGAGAAGAGCTCTTATGGCAGAGATAGTGGATGACGGAGCCTAGGTGGAGGAGGAGGACAGAGGGATTGACCTTGGGAAAAGAGCCCTCTACTCTGAGAAGAGGCTGGCTGAATATATTATTTGGGAGAAGGGGATGGAAGATGCGCAGTTGCGTCTGAAGATGACTCCAGTCAAGAAACCACTTGCTGAGAAAGGGGATACGCCGCCTGAAGGCGGAGATGAAAGTTTGGGGCTCAGAGTGTGGAAAAACAGCCGGAAAGACAAACGTTCAGAGAACATCAGAGGATAAAGCCTCGTTACTCAAAAGCTGTAAAATAATTAATTTACCGCTAGGTGTCTGTGCCTGTGGAGGCTCACGTATCCCATCGGCCCCGGCGCCCAGGGCGGAAGACGACTCGGAGGACTCTCTTTCTCCTATCACCTCTACTCTCCTGTCTTGACTGACGTTGGACAACAAAGATGGCGGCAGGAACCAGCAACTACTGGGAAGGTGAGGGCATGGCCTCCGGGTGGGTGTCACCGAGGGGCAGAGGCTGAGTGAGGACGGATTCGAGGAGGCTGCACAGGAGGGTGCCAGGCCTCCGGAGCTGTCGGGTTGAGGGGTGGGGCTTGCCTGATGGAAGCCGCCGGGCCTGCGGTGAGGAGACCGAACGGTCTGGGCCATGGGATTGGCCTGAGAGGCAGCGGCCCCTGTCCGAGAAGGTGAGAGGTATCTGGAGCAGGGACGGAGAGGAAGACAGGAGGAAGGAGAAGTGGGTTGAGTGGGGCAGCGGGCCTCGGACAAAAGCTTGGGTCCGAACTGTGTGAGAGGAAACAAGTGTTGAGCTAGAAGGCCAAGAGCCAGGAAGACTGGAGCAGTCAGCGCCTTAGAGTTGAGGTCTCTTTTGGAAAACTGAGTAGAAAAAGAGGAAGGAGTTAGGAAAGGGAACTTCTCAGTTCGGTCCATCGAGGGAGCGGAATGTTTCCTGCTGGGTCCCCTTAGCAGCTTCAGGTAGCAACTTCGAGGATTGGGTGTCGAATCCAATTTAAAGGCAGAGGAAATAACTTTACCTCTCTGGAATCTAGGATTGGATTTGCTAAAAAGAAAAAGTTGAAGGAACCAGTGTGAATTGTAATTATTACATTTACTACATCTCACACATACACGCCCCAGCCTATTTTGTGATTTAACAAATGTCGTTTATTTAATTCCTGAACATATGGTCTGATAACGTGGACTCATGTAAAACTCATTCCTGGACCAATAATCAAAGAAGCCTCAACCTTTTTCTTTCATCTGTTTCATCTATTTTGTTTCATTTGTTTCTTTCATCTATATTGCAATATAGAAACAACATTCCTAATCCCTTTCCCGTTTTGCCCTATTTCCTATTGCTCCCTCTGAAACCTGGGGAAACCACCACAAATAGCAATATCATCAAATATCTGTTAGCCACTTTTCATCTATACTTGCCTGTTATACTTGAAAATATGATGCTTTCTATTAAAGAAGACAATTACTAAAGTTACAAAGAAACATACTTATAATTAGTTTAAAACGTTTTAAACTGCTCTTTTGAAATGTGTGTACTAACAAAAAAATATTTTTAAATTACATAGAAGTGGCTACTGGTATCTTTAATACTTGTCATTAGGCTACGGTTTTTCAAAGCACCATGCTGTAATAATTAGAAAAACTTATTACTGACAACCTATTCTGTCAGGTGCTTTAAGCCCCTGATTAGCAGTGCATAGAAAAACCATGAAGGTACCGGTTTAAAATCACAAAAAGCTGCGGTTCATAGGTTAAATAATTTGCCAGTAAATGTCAGAACCACTAAGTGGCTGAGCTGAGGTTTGACCTGGGATTTGTTCTCTGGGCAAATACATTCCACTGTGTTACTCTGCTTCGTACTTCTGGTTGCTGATGATAAATATACTGAAATAATGCTTTGTGATCCTTATTTCTGAAAGATAAGCTCCTTACACCATTCCTTCCTATATTTCAGCCCTTTTTATTTTAACCTGCATTTCACCATGAGTGAGAGTCATCATGTAGATTTGAGTTTCCAAACTGTGGCTTCTCTCACTCAGCCACTTAGGTGCCAAATGAATATACTAATTTCTCTGCTTGCTTTTTTATTTCCTTTCTATAAAACCCATGTTTCCAACCTACAGATGGCTCCCTGGACCAGATAAGTCCTGAAACCTAGAGGGCCCAGCCTTTCCAGAACATCAGCTAGTTTCATCTCCCTACCCCTTATTATTGACAGCCACTTCCAGCATGAAAAAGTTAAAATGGCCATAGCCCAAATACCCCTAAAGAGTAGGAGAAAGATCAAAGTTGATAGTGGAGTTATACAGAGAAGGTAGGGTTTAACAAACGAGTATGGTTGCTGAATCATTGTATTGATGTTTCTTTGAGTCTCCATTATCTTACAGCAGCTAGTAAAAAAAACCTGGAATTGTAACCCATACTAAACTCTGAAATCTGTTCTACAACTAATTGTTGTGCTGTGCTTTGAAATTTATTGCTTTTTTTGTATATATGTTATTTTTCACAAAAAAAAAGAAAAAAAAGTGATGATAAAAAAGTGTATGTTCCTTCTAGCCTGCAGTGTTCTGGAGCAGCTAGAAGGAAAAGTCTGGTTGGTCTGGTAGCCCATGACAGACTCTGGGATCTGTTCTGTAATTACTTGTTGAAGAGTGCTCTGAAAACTTTTGCTTTAAAAAAAAAAAAAGAAAGAAAGAAATTTCTTTGCTTTGTATATATGTTATATTACATAATTTTAAAAATTACAGAAAAAAACTCATGTTTCTTTTTCCTTCATATTAATATTTGATCTTATAATTAGCATTTTGTTTATTTTTAGTTTTAGCTTCTAAATTTTTTTCATAAGTATATTGAAATTTTATCTTTGTCCATGATAAGTTTTTTTCTTTACCTTCAATCAATAAATCCTCTATTAAGAAAAGAATTTTATTAGTCTAATAAAGCTTTGAAACATAGATAGCAAAATCCCTGTCAAAAACAATATGGCTTTTTAAAAAATAAAGTTAGCTGGTAAATTGATAAAATGTTGGCCAGACCATAATTCATATTCCATTCCTTTGTGATTTGTACTCTTGTTTTCTTCTCAGTTACAAAATTTTAGATATTGCTGCAGAAATAATTTCAGGGATGTTAGAACATCTAGCTGTCTTTGGAATAAAGCTGAAATTTTACATTTCCCACTTCTACTCCTTCCCCGTCCTATCATGTAAATCAGAAATTTAAATAAGTGACTAGTTTGTTTTCCTGAGTAAGTCCTTGGTTTCCTTCTTTTAACATATTTCTTTATGGCGGCAACCAGACTAATATTTGATCATTTTTATAGTTTTCTGCTGAATTATTTTGTGATGTCTACTGGGGACATTTTGTGTCTAATTAATTGTTTTTATAATTTTGTCAAAGATCTCAGGAAACAGGCTCGACAACTGGAAAATGAACTTGACCTGAAACTAGTTTCTTTCAGTAAACTATGTACAAGTTACAGTCACAGCAGTGCCCGAGATGGAAGACGCGACAGGTATAGGTACTACCGTATTCTGTCTCTTATGCCTTAAACTATTTTTTTTTAAATAAACTAAAATATATAACCCCTGTAACTTGATCTGTTGATGAAAAATTTTGTTTTATTTTCTTTGCCAGTAAGTGTTTTGTTTAATGGCTTATTATAATTCTTAATACTTGAAACTAGCATTTATTGGGATTCTAAGGCAAAGGTTGTGATTGTATCAGCAGGAAAATGCTAGGGGTTGAGAGGGAGTTTGTATCAGAAATAAGCTTCTAGTTCAGCCGGTGTAAGGAAATGTGGCAGATTTGCTTACATTGTATTACTTGTAATTTCTAATTGTTAAATGGATCTGATCTGAGGAACTGCCAAAGCGCACTTTATACATACTGCTAGTCTGGTATTTTAGAAGAATCTAAGACAATGTATATCCTCACTGTTTATCATCCAAGCTTTTTAAATTTTGGTTCTTTCTTGAGATATCCATACAGTGCTATATTGAACATATGGAAAATGTATTATTATCTTTGAATCTTACATTCTTTTTAGGTCAACCACTTGTTTAGAGAAATATCAAAGACACTCAGAAGGATATAAAGAATAATACACCCCCATGTACATATCCTGCATTTAAAGAAATAATTACTGATTCAATTGAAGTCCCTGGATACCCTGTTCTGGTTACATTCCTCTTTCTCCTTCCCCACAATAACCATATTTTACCGCATATTTTTGTCTTCCTAAACAATTCACAGTATCTCACATAGCTGTTTTACAACTTGCTTTTTTGTTCAACATTATCTTTGAAATTCAGCTTGGATTTGTTTACTTCTAGTGTATTCACAGTTTATTCATTCTGTAGATGGACATTGTTTCTAATGTTTTCCTTTTAAATAATATTGATTATTATTTTAATAGCTGACACTGATAGAGTGTTCAATCATGGTTTTAAGAGATTGGCAGAGATGCTGCTTTTGGAACATTATTATATAGAATGTTTTATAAACCTAGGGCTGAGATTTCTGGTAGCAGAGTTGTTGGTTGTGTTCTACTCTTTGTTTTAGATATACTTTCAAGGATTGGTGGTAGGTGGGGTATTTTTTTCAGCTAATAATATAAAAACTGAGCTTGAAATTGAACTCGGGTGTATCTATCTCCAGAGCTCACACCCTAAACCCTACTGTATTATGCACATTCCCACTGGTGATCCATTTTGGCACTAAAGCCAAAGTATTAACTCCTTTTTAATAAGTGCACATTGATGTAAAGACAGCAAGGCCAACATATTAGCTCTTAGGACCTCAAAGTGAGGTATAACTGTTTCATATAGATTTGATTACACTCCTTTCCTTTGAACTTAACTTTACTTAGCAAATATAGAGAATGAGGAATATTCTTTTCTATCAGTAAACTTATTTTATAATTAGAAATCATTTTTCCTGCATTTAAGTTTCTCATTTGTTTATGCCAGTGAGTATACAATTTTAAAACTCCTATTTGCCTAGACTGAGCTGGGACTCAGCATCAAGGGATTGAGAAAACCTTCTTGACCAAAAGGGGGAAGAGTGAAATGAGACAAAATAAAGTGTCAATGGCTGAGAGATTCCAAACAGAGTCGAGAGGTTATCCTGGAGGTTATTCTTACGCATTATGTAGATATCTTTTTAGTTAAGGTGTAATGGAGAGGCTGGAGGGAACTGCCTGAAAATGTAGAGCTGTGTTCCAGTAGCCATGTTTCTTGAAGATGATGGTATAATGATATAGCTTTCACAGTGTGACTGTGTGATTGTGAAAATCTTGTGTCTGATGCTCCTTTTATCTACCTTATCGACAGACGAGTAAAAGATATGGATTGAAAATAAATAAAAAATAAGGGGAATAAATGTTAAAATAAATTTAGTAGATTGAGATGCTAGTGATCAATGAAAGGGAGGGGTAAGGGGTATGGTATGTATGAATTTTTTTCTGTTTTCATTTTATTGCTTTTTCTGAATTGATTCAAATGTTCTAAGAAATGATCATGATGATGAATATACAACTATGTGATTAAAAAAACCTCCTATTTGTTAAGCGATATTACATGTTGCTTTTTCTATGTTTTCTGTGATTTATGAACTTAATACTTGTCTCCTTTAAAAAAAACTATCTTGAAAAGATTACCTAAGAAATTCTGCAACAAATTAGACTCACTTTGTAGAATTACTTCAGCTTATCTGTTAGTCTCTTTCAAAAAAAGACCCAGGGCCGTGAGGATCAAGATCCAATGTGCATTCTGAAATGTTTTGTTCATTGTCCAGGTTAAAAACATGTCAAAATGAATAAACTGAGCAATGACCAGATTTTTCTTCCAGGAATTATTTTTTACTTCCTGTATTTTGAGAGCCTCAAGGTCTGTGAATCATCACACAGGTATAAAATGAATTGAGTTTAAGTGAATCCTGTTATTATTGGAAAATGACTTTTTGGCCATTTCCCTAACCCCAGACAAACTGTCCTGTGGATGTCTGGGGAACATGGAACTAACCAATAGTAGAAATTGTCACCTCATTTATTCATTAATTCATTTCACTTGCATTTAACGAGCTCTTACCATGTGGCAGGCACTATTCTAGGTGCTGGGCATATAGTTGTAAATAAGACAGAGGCAAATCACTTCTTTGTGGAACTTACATTCTGTTGTCCTATTGTTCTTTTTCATATATTCAGTGGAGATAAATCAATTATTAGTAATATATAGAGCATTTTTGCCTGGGCAGATTGTGGGAGGTAACCACAGTACTTTCATCTGCCTCTGATGCTTAACAAAAGCTAAATATTTTTATATATTTCAGGGCAAATAAATTGAAATGTTCCAAGAAGAAATAAAAATTCAGATATAAAAATTAAAGTCCTACTTCTTTCTTTTTTTGGCGGGGTGGGGGCTAATTTATTGCTTGTTACTATTGCTACGGATGAAGGTGAATGTAGAGAAGGGAAATAGTAGTAGGTAAGGTACTTTTTTTTTTTTTTTTTTGCCTGGGCAGGCACCGGAAATCGAACCCGGGTTTCTGGCGTGGCAGGTGAGAACTCTGCCTGCTAAGCCACTGTGACCCGCCCAGGTAAGGTATTTTTTGATGTTGAACTGATGATTTAATTTGTTCTCATCTCACACCCAAGCATTATCAGAGGACAGGACAAAGTCTTCAGTAAGATTGGAGAACATAGTTATTGTCGGGCATTTAGCTGTGTCCAAAAAAATGCAGATCTGCATTGAGCTGCTCATGTGATAATAGATACAGTCTGGGGATCTAATGAAGGTTAATGGTTTTTTAGAAGAGAAAAGAATCTTTCAGCACATGCAGTTTTAGAGTATGAATCTGTCAAACATGTTTCACTTGTAAAAAGTTATATTTTTGGCTGTTCAGATCCTAAGAGACAGTACAGCACATTTTTGCAAAACATAACTGATACAAATACATAGTACAAGTAGAAATGTAGAGGGCTGGTACTAAATCTTTCCTTCTGGACATAGCTAATTGTATTAGACTGAAACCAGTTCCTGATTATTCAGTGATTAATTATCCAATCTTTGGATCATTTAAACTTACATTTTAGTTCCTGGTAAAAGGCGAAAAAAAAAAAGCAGAAGAAAGAACTTAATTTTAGGTGTAAGGAGCCATAGTTAATTTATGATAAAAAGAAATTTTTAAATCATTCTTCCCATATCCCATGACATAATAAAATCCATGGCTCTTTTTTTTTTTTTTTTAACGTTTTAATTGTATAGTATAACGTATATACAAAGCAAAGAAATAAAAAAGCAATAGTTTTCAAAGCACTCTTTAACAAGTAGTTACAGGACAGAACCCAGAGTTTGTCCTGGGCTACCATATGATCCTCTCAAATTTTTCCTTCTAGCTGCTCCAGAATATAGGGGGCTAGAAGGCTTAAATATTTTTTATCATCACAATCGACTTCTTTTCCTTCTTTTTTTTTGTGAAAAATAACATATATACAAAAAAAAGTACTGCATCGCAAACAGATTTCAGAGTTTGACATGGGTTACAATTCCATAATTTTAGGGTTTTTTTTGTTTGTTTTCCTGATGAATCGTCTGGGAATCAAACCTAATTTTAGGTTTTTACTTCTAGCTGCTCTAAGATACTGGAGACTAAAAGATATATCAATGTAATGATTCAGCATTCATATTCATTTGTTAAAGCCTATCTTCACTGTATAACTCCACCATCATCTTTGATCTTTCCATCCCTCTCTTTAGGGATGTCTGGGCTATGGCCATTCTAAATTTTTCATATTGGAAGGGTCTGTCACTAATATGGGGTAGGGAGATTGAACTAGCTGATGTTCTGGAGAGGTTGGGCTCTCTACGTTTCAGGACTTATGTGGACCAGGGACCCATCTGGAGGTTGTAGGTTTCTGGAAAGTTACTCTAGTGCATGGAACCCTTGTGTTATATGACATATATGACTCAACATATATGAGTCTTATATGTTGCTGTAGGTGTTCTTTAGGATTGGCTGGAATGGTCCTGGTTGGGGGTTGGCAGGTTATGATAGGTAGCAAGGTCTAACTGAAGCTTGCATAAGAGCAACCTCCAGAGTATCCTCTCGACTCTATTTGAACTGTCTCTGCCACTGATACTTCATTAGTTATACTTCTTTTGATCAGGATGGAATTGTTGATCCCACAGTGCCAGGTCTGGATTCATCCCTGAGGGTCATCTCCCACGTTGCCAGGGAGACTTTCACCCCTGGATGTCATGTCTCACTTGGGGGGAGGGCAATGATTTCACTTGCAGAGTTGGGCTTAGAGAGAGTGAGGTCTGTGACTCCTTTTATATGCTAGACTTCTTACTTCTACAGTTTTATTTCACGTGATTCTTTTAAATTCAGCATTTAATTGGGCACTGTCATAGCTTAAATTACTGTCATCATTTGGGGAAAAAGTAAACAATTATTTGGAATTTCTTTAAGTTATTAAAATCAGATGTGTAACAGCTTGGACATTCAATTGTATTTCATACTGAATTTAATATTGTAAGACAAGTGTGATCTTCATAGAAAAAGTTCTGTAAAAACTATAAATTCTTAAGAAAGAGACTGTCCCAATCATTCTACTTAATCTCCTTACAAATAATTACCTTATGATTTTAAGTATGCTTTAAAAGAGTAAGTGTAAGTAATGGATTCCCTTTAATTGAACTTCTCTTTAGTTCTGACACAACACCTCTTTTAAATGGATCAAGCCAAGACAGAATGTTTGAAACAATGGCAATTGAGATTGAACAGCTTTTGGCAAGGGTAAGTGCTTCCTGTTAAATGGCTGTTTTGCTACTAACTGTATGCTTGTTAGGTACGGTGCTAGATTATATTAATGTAGACATTTTTATTGAAATCATCCATTCAAGGTGAGTGCCTCCCCAAACCACATGAATTTTTATAAATTGGTATTGAATGACAACAGTTAGTCCTATGGGTATTATTTTAGCCTTTATGGATTGTTTGGGAGAAGTGCTGAACCTTCGCCTGCTTTCTTGGGCTTTTCTGCTGCTGGAAGAAAGAGCATACAGGCAACTAATTTGCTTTCAGCCACTTTGTTTGTTGTTGTTTTAGCTTACAGGAGTAAATGATAAAATGGCAGAATATACCAGCAGTGCAGGTGTCCCCTCCTTGAATGCAGCACTGATGCATACATTACAGCGACATAGAGACATATTGCAGGTAATGTATTGGGCTTGAGATTTTTCATTATCACAAGAGTTTTAAATATCCCTGGATAGGATGTGTGTACGTGTATTTAAGAGAACAAAAGGGAAAATTCTTCGGTAAAGATAAATGCTAGGCTATAAAGTTTCTCTTTTTTTTTTCCCCTCTTGGTATTATATAATTTCGAAAATGTGTAATAGCTCTTGCTTTTGCCTGGTGAAATTGGGTAATATTCATCACTAGGTAAATGTATTCCTAATCTGGAAGACCTACCTAGCTAGCTATAACAGTGGAATAGCCAGCAGGCAAGCATAGACAATACTATGGTAGTGTAGAGTATATGGTCATCAGGTTTTGAAGATAATGTGGAAGGGGAGTCACTTACTATATTTAGTATATTGTTTGAAAAAATATTGAGTGCACCAAAAAAAAAAAAAAAGCTAAAACAAACTCTTATAAGGTGTAGATATATATATATATATATTGGGGGTAGGGGTGTTAAAAACATAGTAGTACAGATAAGAAGGCAAACTTTTGAATATTGAAAAATTTCAGTAATCATTCCTGATTTTAAAAACTCTTGTAGAAATCGAATGATATTTTATTGACCTAATGCAGAAGTGTGTATATCAGATTAAAAATTGGCATCATACTTAATGATAATGATAAAGCACTGAAAGCATTCTCAGGACAAGGATGCTTCCAGTTACCACAATATCTAACATTATTTGGAAGTTCTTAATGGTGCCATTAGACAGTTAAAAAAAAAAGATATGAACACTGGAGAGGAAGAGGCAAAATTAGTATTATTTGCCAGTGATAAGGAATATTCTTATATATCCTAGGATATCAACTGAAAACAATTAGAAACAATTAAATTCAGTAAGATGGTGGGTACAAAATCAATACATAAAAGCAGGCAAGCATCTGCATACAAATAAGAACCACAAAAAAAGAAAATATGGAAGAAACTATGACATCTTTGGGTATAAATTTAATAAGAATGTGTAGGACTCATAAGTGTAGAATTCTATTGTGGGAAATAAAAAAAATTTAAGTAAAGGAAAGAATTTTCTGCTCTGGGATGGGAGGATTTCTCCCTAAATCAATTTATAAATTGCCATCCTAATGGAAAGAACATGGGGCTGTTGTTTGTTTCTTTTTTTTTTTGACTAGCAAAATGACACCAGCATTCATTTGGAATCATAGGCATACAAGAATGACCAGAAAAACTCTGAAAATGAATATTAGTAAAGGGTGCCTAGCCCTACAAGATATTAAAACCTGTTAAGAAGCTTGAATAATTAAAACAGTTTTATTTTAGAGGAAAAGTAGACCAAGAGAATGCAATATAGTTTGGATATAGAACCAGATATGAACATTAATTTAGTTGATGATAAAAATGGCATTTTAAATCAATGGGGAATAGCAGGATCATAAAATCAGTAGTGTTAGAAAAATTGGCTTATTGTTTGAAGAAAATAAAATCCTCTACCTCAATCTTTATATCCAAAATAAATTTCAGAAGGATCAAAGATTATATGTAGAAAAAGAAACCATAGACGTTCAGAAGAATGAATGAATTTATAATTTTTGAGTGGGAAAGGTCTAAGCAAGACCCAATACTGGGAACTATAACAAATGACTGTTTTGCTTAATATAGAGAGAAATGATACACAATAAATAAGAAAAAGACAACTGAATATAAAAATTGTCAAGGAATATGAACATGTTGTTTATAGAAAAATATATGAGTGGCTGAAAACCACAAAAAAATGCTTAGCTACAGTCCCAATTAAAAGTACACAAATCAAAATGAGATGTTTATTCACTTGTCAAATTAGTGAAAACGGCAATATTTGTAACCCATTAACAAGACTATAAAGAAATGGCTATTCATATACTATTGGGGTGCAGTCTTTCTAGAAGGCAGTTTGGCACTATCAAAATTAAAAAATAAGATTTTTTGATCCAGTTATTCAGCTAGGCATTTGCTCTTCAAACACACTTTTTTGAAAAAGAACTCTCTAAAATGTATCTGCAAGAATGTTCATTGTAACATTTTTTAAGTGCAAGAAAATGAAAGTAAAATTTTTATAAGTGGAGAATTTATTAAATTGTGATAGTTATAAGATAGAATTCTATGGAGTTATTTAAAAGAATGATATAGATTTCTATTTGCTAATATGGAAAGATTACCTAATATTTTATGACTACATAAAGCAAAGTGTACAAGAGAAGGTGTAGTATGATTTTTTTAGCATAAGTGAAGGAAATGAAAGATAGGTTTGCATATGCAAAACATTCTCTGAAAGAAAACACAAGACAGTGATGATATTTAGATTCTGTGGAACATGATGTTTCTTACCTTTATTTCTTTTGGTGCTCTTTGGATATTCTCACCATGTTTATGTGTTATTTTTCTTTTGAAAAAAAAACCTGTTGACGTATGAGGGCTCTCTGGAAGATAAGATTATGGTTTTTGCCTTCTTTATATACCACTCTGAATTAAAAAATATATATATATTCCTTAATATCTTAAAAAATATATAGAAGTATAGAAATAAAGGAAAATGTTTAAAGATAGTTCTCTTCTTTACAATTCTCTTGGTTCTGTTATTCCTTTGATTAGGAATTAAATTTCTGTGGAAGCTCCAAAAGACTCAAATTTGAAAATAAGCCCCATTGGGTACACTAACGAGTCAAAGGTGCCTTTCAAGTCTCAAGTTGTGTCCTAGCCTATTTAAGATTATTTTACTTTAGAATTGTTTTTTTCTTTATAATCCCCCCTCATAAGACAAGCTATTAGAAGATACGATGGATAGTGTAATTGTGACCCAGCACTGAATGTTTTCATTTGAAAGAAGTCGCTTGCTCTTCAGGAAAGTAATTATAAAGTTATTTTTGTATTTTGGCAATTTGATTTCTTAAATAGTAATATGATGAGAATGCATAATTTGTTCAACAAAATGAAATATAAAATTAACTTATGTTGAGACTAGATATTGATTTATTTCAGGATTATACACATGAATTCCATAAAACCAAAGCAAACTTTATGGCAATACGGGAAAGGGAGAATCTCATGGGATCAGTACGAAAAGATATTGAGTAAGTTATCTTTTATATTATTTTGTAGAGTGTTTATTCAGATTTAGATTTAGAGCATGTTGATGATTAACAGCAGATTGAGTAGCAGAACCATGACTTAGATTTCAGGATTCCTAATTCCCATTTCACTGTTCTTTACACGTTGCTGCTACGATATGGTCCATATCTACTTTACTGGTCTTTTTCCTGCATTCCCTAGTTTTATGATCAATTTCCACCAACCTTGACTGTCCTGTACTAATTCAAAATCCAGCTCAGATACCATCCTCAAGAATTCATCTCTGATCTCTACTACCCACCCTAGGAATTACAGTGTTACCTATAATTGAAGGTCCCTATATTTACCTTTCTGAGTAACCCTATACCTGCCCCAGCCATTATAAATCCAGGTAGCAATTATTTTTAAAAAATAATTACACCTCTCCATGATTTAAACTTTACCCAGGATAATACCAACTCAATCCTTCAGTAATTTCAACTGACTTTTTATGCAGTTTATTTGTCCTACCAAGCTCTTCAGGTAGTTTAAATATTATGCAAACAAGCTAATCTTTTGAAAGTATCAGCATAGCCTTTAATTCCCTGAAATTCTGAAATTTTCCAGACTTAATACAAATTTTTATCCTTAGTCAAATTATTTTTAAGGACTCCCAATGTTTTAATGCTCTTCTAAATCTGTAATTTTAAAGAATTCTTCTTTTCTACCATCCCTTCACTTCACTTCCATGACATATTCTAACATTTCATACACATGTTTTAAAATTTTTTTACAACTGAATATGACTCATGAGCCTGTGATAGAAGCTGAAGATTTGACACTTTTAGACCATCTAATGGTGTCTATCATTGTCTCACTCGTGATAAATTTAAGGTACTAATGTTTCATAAACTGTGATATGCACTATCAAATCATAAACTGATATATATGATATATACTCTGAGAAACATTTCCCGCAGAGTTTTTATTTTGTTGTAAAGAGTAAAACAGTTTAACAGCAGAAATAATTTAACACTCATTGCATTCAAAATTTTTGTCCAAAATTTGAATCCAAAGATCAACCAGCCATCAAAATTGTTTCTTCCTCCAGAAATTATTTTGGAAAATTAATTTTTATTGTTTGTCCTTAATGTATGATCTCTTTAAATGTTTAACCATAGTGCTTTCAATATCATACAGTACTAAAAAAACAGAATATTTGTGCCATAATTAAGTATTTTATAATACTTTTAGTTCTCTGGAAGTGGGATCCCTCTTATCATGTAAGATTTTATTTAATTTCTATATAGTCTGCTTTCATGTACATTTTCAGGAATGCATTGAGAATCAGTGTAGGGGGCTATTCCTTAATGTAGAGATACTTAGCTCCCCTATTATCACTTATTTCTGAGAGATGATCATTAAATATATATATATGCATAGAGAGAGAGACATGTTTAGCCGTTCATTAAATTATTTATGGAGTACTGACTATGAATAAGATATTTTGTCAGTTACAGTATAAAGGCAGAAGTGGAAAGACCAATTTGGCATCTAGTTGCTTATAATGTAGGTACTAAAGGCAAATAAGGTCCATACTCAAATTAGTATGACAGTATAATATAATTAATAATGAAGGATATGATTAGTAAGATGAGGTATAGTAATAATGCTATATTATTATAGTGTACTATTTTTATAGTTTTTTTGTAATTTGCACAATACTTTGCCTGTATTATCTCTTTTTGTCTTCATAATAATCTTTTGGTATGAATAGAAATGATTAGTCCCATTTTACAAAACTAGATATGAGGAACTTGTCTAAGATTGTCAGGCTAATAAATGATGAAGTGTAGATTTAAATCCAAGTCTTCAGTCTTCTAAATCCAATGTTCTTGGTTGTATCATGCTGCTTTTCCTGGTGTTTTCTCTCCCTCTGTCCTTGTACAGTCACACTGTCAGCGAATAGTTCAGGTTTTTTTTGTTTTTGTTTTTTGTATGCTGTATGGCAGGGGTCACATTTCATTTTTTTTACATTTGTATCCCGTTATTGCAGCATCATTTGTTGAGTTTTTTGTTGTTGTTGTTTGTTTGTTTTAGTTGGTTTGTTTTTGGAAAGTGTGTGGGCCAGGAACTGAACCTGGGTCTCCCATGTGGCAGGCAAGAATTCTACCATTGACCTACCCTTGCACCCCCAGTAGTTCAGTTTGCCTTACTGCAGTTAAATGTGCAGTTACTTTAATTATTTAAATTTAGTTCTTGATACTTTAAGTGGAAAACAGAAAAATGAAAGGGTTGATTATATAGTGATAAACATTTTTCACAAGTGTTAATCCACTTCCAAATGCATTAAAGGTGGAAATCATTCAGTACACCAAAATTCGCAAGTCCTTAAAGCAAAAAATGTTTATTTGGTGCAAAATTTATATTTTAACTAGTGCATTTCCTAATATAACTTATGTAGACAGCTTAATTGAACACCATTAGTACATGGAACCTTGAGTAGGGCATGAGATTTTGTTGATTTGTCCAGAGTGATGCCCCGATAAATCCCAGAGTGATTTGAACAGTGAATAAAAAAGTATTTGCAAAGTCCCCTTCAGGGAATGGTGAGAATGGGGGAAAATTCAACTTCCCCAAGTTGAATTCTTGATATTCTCACAAGCAGTGTGGACAACCAAAGCTATAGGCTGAGCCCCCAATCTTGGAGTTTGTTCATATGAAACTTAACCTCACAAAGGATAGGTCAAGCCTACTTAAAATTAGGCCTAAGAGTCACCCTCAAGAGAACCTCTTTTGTTGCTCAGATGTGGCCTCTCTCTCCAGCCAACACAGCAAGCAAACTCACCACCCTCCCCCTATCTACATGGGACATGACTCCCAGGGGTGTGGACCTTCCTGGCAACATGGGACAGGAATCCTAGAATGAGCTGAGACTCAGCATCAAGGGATTGAGAAAACCATCTTGCAGGAGGGGGAAGAGTAAAATGAGACAAAGTGTCAATGGCTGAGAGATTCCAAACAGAGTCAAGAGGCTATCCTGGAGGTTATTCTTACGCATTAAGTAGATATCACCTTGTTATTCAAGATGTAATGGAGAGGCTGGAGGGAACTGCCTGAATATGTAGAGCTGTGTTCCAGTATCCATGTTTCTTGATGATGATTATATAATGATATAGCTTTCACAATGTGACTGTGTGATTGTGAAAGCCTTGTGTCTGATGCTCCTTTTATCTACCTTGTCAACAGACAAGTAGGACATATGGAATAAAAATAAATAATAGGGGGAACAAATGTTAAAATAAATTTAGTTCGAAATGCTTAGTAATCAGTGAAAGGGAGGGATAAGGGGTATGGTATGTATAAATTGTTTTTCTGTTTTCATTTTATTTCTTTTTCTGAATAGATGCAATTGTTCCAAGAAATGATCATGATGATGAGTATGCAACTATGTGATGATGTTGTGAATTACCGATTATATATGTAGAACAGAATGATCAAAATGGGAATGTTTGCATTTGTTTGGTGTTTTTTGGTATTTAAAAAGATAAAAAAAAATTTTTTTTTAAATTGGCAAGTCTTTAGCTTCATGTCAGTATTCTTTAGGCTTGAATTGATAGACCATGTGTCCACTGTGAAGGAAAACATTCTGCTTCGGTAGTTTCCCTACTCAATGCACTGTGTACTACGCAGTCCAAAATTTTACTTCCCCTTGGAGAAGATAAAGATACAGGAGATAATAGGTAGGAACAAAAAGGAACAGTGAGTTTTTTTGTTTAAGAATGTTGAGTTATTTTGGTAAGAAATATAGTTAACTCAGGCCTAACCTAGAGAGGCATTCATATTTACCCTTTAGAATAGTTGTCATTTTTAGAGGTAGACAAAGCATTAAACATTTTAATCATTCAAAACTATAGAGGCTTGCTTTGTCCACTTTTGGATATTACTAGTAGATTCAGCCATTTAATCTATTTTTGCAGCATCTGCCAAAAATGTTCTTAAATTTTCTCTACTTTGTCCTAGGTCATATAAAAGTGGGTCTGGAGTAAACAATAGAAGAACTGAACTATTTTTGAAAGAGCATGACCACCTTCGAAAGTAGGTATTTTTTTAATGCGTGCATAATATGTAGTTTGCCGTATTTAACAAACATTTACATGGTGTTTATTATATTGTTTTATCAATGCTAATGCACTTAATTCTCCAAATGACCCACCCTATTCAGTAGAAATGGAATTGCAATTGTTCTGAGCATAATTAGAAAAGATGCTATGCTATTGATTATCCAAAATCAATATTCATATCTTTTAATTGTTACCTTTATCATGTTTTTTGCCTTATTTTGTTCTTTTCCTTTAGCAAGCCTGTTGCTTTAGTAATATTTTTCACTGCTATAGATTATTAGTAATAATAAAGTAGTACTGATAATATCTTATGTTTGAATGGTCTTTTACTTTTTATATGTCATGAAACTTTATAAATGATAATAGGCCATATATAAATCCAAAGAAAATACTTTATTTTCCCAGAATTCAGAAGAAAATGCTTAAAAATTTGAATGAACTATACATACATTTTAAAACAAGTTTACCATACTCTCTGTCTGCTTCATCTATTTTTTTCTGGAATGTTCTAATTTTTAAAATATTTTCTCTGTATTTTGTTGTGGAACTTTAAGGATCAGAAAATCCTTATCTTTGTGAACTCTGCCTCTAAGTACTTGATTACCAAGTATCCGTGATAGTTAAGTGCAAGGAAATTATGTTGATATTTGCTGCTAAATGTCATAAATTGATAATTTTCCATATGAACTTAATGTAGCTGTTCAATTTATTTTTCGTTAAAGGTCATCACTTTTGATATAATCATAACACAGAAAGATCAAAATCTTTTTATAAGCCTGAGTACTTCTAGTGTTAGAAATAATTATTAGTATTCTTTCTTAATCTGTTGAATGTTATTGACTGGCACAAGAGGGCAGTCTCTCCTAGAGTATGTGTAGTTTATAGCCCTCCGTCGCTATGGTAATTCTTTTTGTATTTGATAAAATCTGCCATAAAAAGAATTTTGCATTGCATCCAAATTATTTAATATGTTATTGGGTTACAGAGTAATTTAAGGGATACCATACTCAGGTTATACAAAAATAAAGGTTAGATTGCGTCTGTGTTTCTATATTCTGCCTCAAATAAATGATAGTTAGAAATACAGTAGTTTAATTACTTTAAGGAGAAAGATTTGGCAATGAGAAAAGTATATCAAAGTAATTACATACATTAGTGTACTTTATCTCGTTCTTTAGAGCACATTACTTATAAAGTTTTATGTGAAATTTTGAAAAAAAGTTTGCATTTATTTGAAATATTCATAGTAAAGCCTTTAGAAATTTAATATCGTTCACTAAAATAAAGGAAACAATTCAAGTGCATAGACCTTAAACAGTTTTGCATACAGCTTAAACAGTTTGTTTAGGGTTATAAACATGATGAGAGGATTAGAAATCAAAAGGTATTTGTTGGGTGATGCAGCAGTCACTCAGTGGCAAGAATTCCTGCCTGCTGAGCTGGAGACCCAGGTTTGATTCACGGAGCCTACCCATGCAAAAACAAAAAAAGATATTTGTCCATTCTTATTTCATCAAAGTACAAAGTCTCAGACAATTTTATGCTCACATACTTATATATATATTCCTTTCAACATTCTTGTGAAAAAGTTCATGTGTACTCATTCTGTGCAGAGAAAAACTAAGACAAGATGAAGTTGAATGGAACATAAGAGCTTCTGATGAGAGGAGTTCTTGAGACTGAGAACCAGGACTTAGTCTTTTGTCTCAAAATTAGACACAGAACTTCCAAATTCATTTATTTTTAAATAGATCTGTATGTTAAATTTTAAATTCTTGTTAAGTAGTAAAATAATATAAAATGATGTGCTATTATGGTTACAAAATAATATGAAAAACTTTATTTCAGTGTTGTCTCTATTTCATTTGCTTAGTGCTTTGAGGAAGAATTGGCAAGAGTTTTTTAGAGTAACTCTTTTTTAAATAGAAAAGCTGTAAGTGCTCTTTATAGTGTTCATTTTAGAAGCTGTGGATAATTCAGAAATAAGAAGATTTGAGCCACTCAGTACAGATTTTGTGGCCTTTTTTCATTCATCAGTAGATTGTGAGCTTTTTCCCATGTTATTTGATAGTTTTCTAAAACATAACTTTTCACAGCGCATATATTCTATAATATAAATGAAACATTGTTCAACTGTTTCCCAAATGTTGGCCTTTGGGATTATTTCCAGTTTTTACTATTGCACATAAGGAAGTCTTTTCTTATATCCATAATTATCTCCTTTTGAGAAATTACTAGAATTGTAATTGTAGGATTGAAGAGCATTCATTTTTAAAGCTTTTGAAATTGCCACATTTCCCTCTAAAGAAGTTCTCGTTTTTAGTCCTATTAGCTGCATATGTATAAGCATTCCCCAGTGCCCTTAATACCACTGGTATTGTGATACCTTTAAAATTGATGTCAAGAAGATAAAAATTCTTAGGCTATATATATATATATTTATTTTTTTTTTTTAAATATAGGAAATAAGCAAAAGATGCAATAGTTATATTAACTTAGATGTGAGATGGATAGCCAGAGTTTATGTCTTTCATCAAGTCCATTTGAAATAGGCCAGATTTGCTGTTAGGGTACTTTTTGTTTTGATCTTTCATGAATAAAGATTTTTAATACCAGCAACTTAGGTAAATAGGTCTCATTTTAATACTTTCATTTTGTGCGGTAGGGTCAGACTTTTTATGGCTAGAAGGATGTTTTGGGTTTTATTTGATTCTTTATAAAATACTTGATTTCAAAAGTATATATTTTTATATTGAAAAAGAATAAGGCAATTTTGTAAATAAATGCCAGACTTAAAAAGAAAAGCTGAATTTGTAATGACTTGTTTTTACCAGTTCCCCTTGATATTATTTTTGTCTAAAAATAAATTTTGTTAGCTTTTAAAGTTTATCTTATGAAAGATAGTAATTTTTGTTCCTGTATAGTGGATAAACTTTCTTTTTTGACTTGTCTTTCCCTAAGGCTGTTTCAATATGTGGTTCAGAAAAGAAAAGAATACTGACTTTGAATTTGTGTCAATCTTGCAGCTATTTGCTTTTTACTAGCTGTACAGCTGCATTCTTAAGAGCTTTTTGGTTGCTATTTAGATTAACTTCCCTGCCTTTATATAATTATTCTCTTTCAGTACTCTCATGTTTTTCTTCCTGAAAGAAATATGTGGGTTAGTTTTATATTTTTAAGTTCTTTTTTCCTCATGAAGAACTTCTACCTTTGTGATGTTGTCTGTCTTGTAAAGGATATAGGGCTATGGTGGGATTGTTGATATTTTCACAGTTGGAAAGGAACAAAGAGGATGAACTGACTGCATTGCTCAAATCTTGAAATGCCACAATTGTCCAAAGTTGTACACTTTGTCCAAAGTGTCTGGCCAGGCAGTTGTGCTTTTTCTTAAGAAACGTTCTGTCATTTTGATTAAAAAGTGTCTTCCACATTTACTTTAGTGAAGTTGACAACTTCCAGAGATTTCCAGTAGTGCTGAGAAAGTTAGGTTAGGAGATAAGTATACACAAATAGAAAGACCTAGCCTCTTCCTGGACTTTTTTAATGCCAGTGGTCATCACTCCCAGGTGAATATTAGCCACCCAATACAAGGACTTCAACCTCTTCTGAGAATGTACCACCTCAGAAATCTTGACCTCCACTGTCTCACTCTGACCAACAAACTTGTCCTTCCTAGCCTCTCTGTAGTATCGCTAGCATCATTCGCTTGACTGTTTTTCTTCATACAACCTCATTCCTTCCTTAGCCCGTCTGGATCTCATAGTTGATTACTTAAGTACTCCTAACTTTCAGCCTTTCCTGTGCCCTGCTCTTCTGCTATACAACCTCACAGTTCATCAGTTCTACTCCTTATCTGAGGGCTAGAGAAAAAGTACCAAGTCATTCAGATTAACCCCGTTTTAAATTCGTTTCCAACTTCATCTGAGTATTCAACATTGCCTATTAACTTTTTCTTACTTGAACCTTTGTTCTCTCTCATCCTCTTCAAGAACTTCACTAAATCTCATTCTCCTTCTTGATCCCCCTGTCCTTTCACTCAAAATAGAGGTTCTTACCCTCCTACTTCATTGAGATGTTTAACTCTTCTATAAATTTACCTACAGGGGTACTCTTCTTTTCAGCACTATCCTGAACAATACTTTGCTTATTTGAATATTCATGTGATAATGTTCACTTCTACAAAGAAGAATGACCTATTAAGAACTTTTACTCAGAATTCATTTTTCTTCGTTGGAGTTTTTTTAGTTTAATAGTGAAATCAAATCCAGCTTCATATGGTATGCGGCTTTTTTAAACAGTAAAACCTGAGCTGGAGATACTCTGCCAAAGTAAAAAAATTTCTCTCTGCGAATTGATAGTTTGTTAATCTAACAAGTATCTGAATTTCACTTATTCATTCATTTATAAAGCATTTAATAAGCATCTCCTCTGTGCAAGTTACTGTACTAGACTCTAGGGAATCAATGATGAATCAAATTCAGTCTCTACTCCCTGGGAACTCATTCTGGTAAAAGAAATAGTGTAGAAATAATTAGGATACACTGAAGCATTTTGTAAAAGAAGGATTTAAAATAGGTCTAACATATCTTAAATGCTTGTTATATTCTTCTTGAATAAATTGATAAAGAACAAAGTGTTGTGAAAGCTTAATGTTATAGTGTAAAGGGGAGTTCTGCCTGGATGTTCAGGTAGGGTGGGAGAGCTAGACAGTGACTTTTGAGCTGGACTTTGAACTATAAGTAAAATTAGTTCACTATGTTTATGTTAAGAATCAAGTAAAATGACCTTCTGAAGCACATAATAAGATGAATGAGCCTTAAGGACATAATGCTGAGTGAAATAAGCCAGATACAAAAGGATAGGTACTGTGTGACTCCACTTTTATGAGCATGGTAAAGGTGAAATCAGAGGCTTATGATAGGGCAAGTGGGGACTTAGAGATACATACGAGCTAGAGATGGGTGAACGGTTAACTAATGAGGTTGAACTCAAATGTAAGGAAATCCATGGAAGTGAAGATAGCCATGAAGGCAGTTCTCTAGTGGGCCTATAAGTAATATTACCATACTGAAGGTGAACAAGATTGAAAGGGGTTGTATAGACCTATTTGTCCCACTGATTAAAATTAGAAATATAAATAAGTTCTTGCAAGAACAACTTCAAAGATATGATTCATGTACAAAGAGTGTTTAAGTCCAGGGTACAGGGGGAAAACTGCTATTGTATACTAAGGGCTGTGTTTAACAGGAAAACATAAGCAGTACCACAGCAACAGCAGGGGTAAATAATGGGGACAGAGACAAGAGTTAAGGAGAGGTTTAGGTTTCCTATTTGGTAAGGATGTGTTTATCGGTTATCTTTCTCTTGGGAACAATGAAATTATGTAAAATTAAGAGTGTTGACGTACTATGAACTTTGGGCATTATACATGATGCCTAGTGAATACAGGTGGCTGAAGGATGTACTGCCTGAGAAGTAGATTGGCGAATGATGGTGTATACATATGATCGAGTACTGGGCTGCTACAAAAAGGAACAAAGTCGTGAGGCATGCAACAATGTGAATGAACCTGTGGGACATTTGGTGAAGCTAAATAAGCCAGAAACAAAAGAGCAATTATTGTATAGTCTACTTTAGAAAATGCTTGTAAGAAAACAGGAGCCTAGATTGTAAGCTCTTATACAGACACATTTAGTCCAGAGTGATAATTACTATTTCTGAATTTTGAGAGGCTGTCTTATATATCGATAACCTGGTATTTAGAGATAAGAATGAAGCCAGTCAGGTCAAGATTAAGGAAATTCAGAACACTAGGGTAAGGAAGACATTATCTTTGTTTTAGAACTGCACCTATTCTTTTGAGACCAAAGGAAGAAAGGTTTA
The DNA here is from genome assembly GCA_004026745.1 of Myrmecophaga tridactyla. NCBI lineage: Eukaryota > Metazoa > Chordata > Mammalia > Pilosa > Myrmecophagidae > Myrmecophaga > Myrmecophaga tridactyla. The sequence continues at coordinate 25,971 of PVIY010034406.1, forward strand.
TTTTGTCTGGAACCTAAATTTTCTGTAGCACATAATCTAACTTAACCTGTCTGAATAGCACATTTGAACAGTTGAAACACAGGGAGCCCAGAATAAGAATGAGGGCCTTTAATCCTTTATAGTTTAATGTAATACCTGGATATACCCTAGAATATATTAAGCAGATAATCAAAAAGTACTGGCAAGGCTGCCAGCTCAGAGCCGCTCCTGCCATTGCCCAGGCTGGAGCAGGAGCTGCAGCAGCCACCAGGCACACAGGTGACCCACCCGTGGGCTTCTCTCTAGCAGGCGCGGTGTACCCCTGCTCCCCCTCCCCCAGCAACTGTTGCACATGGAACACGGGGTTGGCTGTGCAGCGCCTCTGATCTCCAGGCGTAAATCATGGGTGCCTAGCGCCTCTTTGGGAGAGGTGAAAATCATGGCTGCAGGAAAATTTGCAAGCCTTCCCAGAAATACCCTGGTGAATCACCAGTTCCCTCTGGCCTCTTCCATGGACCTTCTGAGCGGCAAGTCACCTCTTGTTGAACATCGCACAGATGCCTATCAAAATGTGTCTATACATGGCACCCTTGCATGGAAGAAAAAAGGTCCTCCTCCCATAAGGCCCTGTGATAACTTCAGTCACATAGGTACCCTCCCTCACTTCAAATCCCCACAGCAGAACTCACCTCTGACACAGGACATCATCCAGGAGAGCCCAGTGCAAGACTGGAAAGGCAAAACCTTCACCTTCAGATGAAAAGTAGGAATTGCTCTTGAAGTGGAAGAGGAGTTCTAGAAGTAACTGGACTTAGGTTCTGTTCTAGTTTGCTGGCTGCCAGAATGCAATATACCAGAAATGGAACAGCTTTTAACAGGGGGAATTTAATGAGTTGCTAGTTTACAGTTCTAAGGCCAAGAAAATGTCCCAATTAAAACAAGTCTATAGGAATGTCCAATCAAAGGCATCCAGGGAAAGATACCTTGGTTTAAGAAGGCCGATGAGGTTCAGGGTTTCTCTCTCAAGTGAGAAGGCACATGGTGAACATGGCATCGTCATCTGCTAGCGTCTTCTCCTGGCTTCCTGTTTCATGAAGCTCCCCGGGAGGCGTCTTCCTTCTTCATCTGCAAAGGTCGCTGGCTGGTGGACTCTCTGCTTCGTAATGTCACTGTCTCTGAATCTCTAATTCTCCAAAATATTTCCT
>PVIY010034407.1:0-27165 GCA_004026745.1 Myrmecophaga tridactyla
TAACCTCGTCACCACTGCTCCCTTCCAAATCCCAATCCTCAAAAAAAAAAAAGGGGGGGGTGGGAGGGGGTTCCTGAGATTTCAATGGTAATAGAAAGTAAATCTATGGGGACATCTAGTGGACTGATGTGGAAGCGCAGTTAGTTAATCTGAAGCAGAGGGCCTTTCTCTGAGAGCACAGAGTACAGAATTGAAATATGTGCAGTGTCACTTCAATTCAACTGCTTCTCACAATCCATGGCAGTTGTTATAGGGTATCAGGAAAGAAGGTGTGGGAGGTCCTAGGAGATGGTCCTAGGATGCTCAAAAATGGCAACCTGCAAGTACAATGGCTCTGCAGCCCTGGGCCGGCACAGCGTAGCAGCACCCTCAGCAGATAGCTGGGTCCCCTCAAAGCCTTGTGCAGCTTCCTGAAGCAGGAAACAGACAAGAGTGTGGCTCTGGCAGGTGTAAATACTACAGCTACTCGTCATTCAGTCTTGGGGTTCTTGGACATTTACACTCAATTAATTGCCCCCACAGGCAGACTCAACTCGGGGAAAGCAGAAATATGAGCCTCTGAGGACTCCGTTTTCTCTCTGGCTCACATCACAAGGATCTTGTTCTTGGACCAGTGCCACATATTCAAAGAGGTTATATGGTTACCAAGAATCAGACTCTGGGTCTCACCTTCTTCCAAGAACTTTGTCCTAGCAGTTTTACAGTTTGGGGTTAAAAAAAGAAAAAAAAAAAGCTTTTATGTGCTTTCCTTTACCATATTTAAGTGGATATTCATCCCAGTATTTCCATTATGACTTCCTAGTACTATTTTTGGAGATTAAAAAAAAAAAAAGTATTTCCCTAATGGACATCATCAAAGCTATCTGTTTATTCTTTTTTTTTTTTTTTTTTTTTGACTGTTTACTCTTGAGTGCTTAAAAATAAAAGTCTTCTCAAATGTAGCCTTGGACAACTTCCCATATTTTCAAAGGTGGTGATCATGAGAAAAACTCGTAAGGAGGGGGATTCTCTAGACGTGGCTTGGTTACTGCTCTTTCTTTGAGTCAAACTGACAATCGGCTGTCAAACTCGGGTTCTCTGCTGGTTAGCCCTTCCAAGCCAAGCCTGGCGTGGAAGGCAGAGTTGGATTCCATCCTGTCCTCAGCACCATCTGCCTCCTGCATCAGCAATGAAATTGTCAGCCAATTTTCAATTGCAGAATCTTAATTTCCAGGGTGGATTGGAAGGGGCAGGAAAAGCTTAGCCGGAATGAGAGGCTCAAACAGAGTTTTCCAACTGTTGGGAACAGTATTTCAGGCTTCAAATGGAGCAAATTCAAGGGAACACTGGTGTGGAAGGAAAAAAAATCTGCCATACAATTAACAGACACTTTTCAGATCATAACCTCACGTTTAAAACCGGTCCAATGAAGGAAGGATTCTTTCCAAGCATGAACCCTGGAGCTGCTCTTCATATGCTCAGCAGAAACTAAAATTATGAGTAAAAATATCTATGGAAGGAAAAGTCCACTGAGGTTTAAGGTTGCCGCATTTGTTTGATGTGACACTGGGAATCAGGGCGCGTTCTTTCAAGTTCTGTAAATTAGGAATGATGTCTTCACTTAGCAAAATTCCTCCCATTAGCTTCTGGAGGGAGAAGAAAGATCTTCCAGATGACTTCCCAAGAATGGAAAGAGGGAAAGGGAAAAGCTCGTTAATGTCAGCAGCCCAGAGCACAAAGCACTAGCTGACGCTGCCTTCAATGACCACATGGAGGGAAGGCAGAGGAATTTGGTACCAGAGTCGTTTGTTGATTGACATCACGTTTCCCCTCCGATTCTAAAGGAATCATGAGATGATCCTGCCAGCAGCTCTGCAGGCAGGAAAGTGGCTCATGTCCTCAAGCCATCCTTCAGGCGCTCTGCAGATGAAGGGAGCCACAGGGTCAATTTGGGCAGAATTGCAGGCTGAGTTGAAGAAGGGCCCTGTTTTGTTTACACTGAACTTCTATACCATTTGCCCTCTGAACTCTGAAGTCCAGCTCGAACCAGATGACGAGCTTGCCTGTCCTGCTGCAAAGGAGAGAGGACTGAATACTGACTTATCATCTCTGGATTCCCAAGTCACTGGACTGAATTGGTCTGGTCTGTAGGTTGGGTCTCATTTCCAGTGCAGTCTTACCTGAGTCAAGACCAGCTCCCCACGGCTGGTGTCACTGAAAGCAGGATTGCCGTAAGCCACACACAGAATACTGGACTTAAAAATGCCTCCTCAATTCTATATCTTGTTTGGTGAAAGAGAGTCTTCCTTCTCCTTGAGTAAGACAGGGGCTCGGAGACTTACATTTACTTGTCCAAGCTTCTCCATAACTCATTATAGAAATGAAACATTCTCCTCGAGCCATCTTTTCAGCCTTAAGCAAGTAAATGCATCTTCCAAGATGCCTGACTCACACTTGTAGAGAGGCTGGGTATATCCTAGTGGGTATTTCTTAAAAGCAAAACTTTATCTTAAAGCAAGGGAACTTCATAGACTGTAGGAAATAATTACCACTGTGAACATACTTGTCTCCAGTAAGGCAGTTTAGATACTTAACATTCCCAAAGGTGAGTATCCAATTAATTCTCTCTCAAGCACTTTCTCATAATGAAAGGCAAATATACTATAATAAATACATCATTTTATAGCATACCTCTACACTTATATATAAAAACAAACATTTTTACATATAAAGTATGGTTCATATCATATCATCCATATATATATTGTATACAGCACAGCATATGAATATATATGTAGCATATGTGTTTCCTTCACGATATGAATTCAAGCTCAGTAGTAGGGGAGACCTAGTGTAATTGGTCAAAGACAAGCATGGCGATGAGCCCAATTGATGAGGCATCTACAGCTATAGTGGTAATTACTTCAGCCTAATCAGTGTCCCCTAAAAGTCCTGAGTCAAGTCCTTCAAGAGAAACGCTGCCGTCAAAGTCTTATTTTTAGGTTGAAAAATAAGACAGCACCAGAAGCTGCAGGAGGCTGGGGCGGTGGGGTGGATGGACAAAGTGGGTTCCCTGCCACAATCTCTAGCTGCAGGCTACTTTGTGGATAGTGCTGAAGGATGAGGAAGTGGGGGCATGATGTCATTGCTACATGCAACATAAATACCAAAAAGGGGAAAAAAAACACCCGAAACTATACAGAAAATAAAAGGAGTATCTCTTCTAGAGAAAGACAGGGGGGGCAACTGGATTCTGGGCTGCTGGGAACCCGTTTTACTCACAATATATCACTACCAGTGTGCAGTTAAAATAGAGTAGGGGCCGTATTCCAAGGCAGCAAAGAGGAAAAATAAATCAAAAATATATCAATGATTAGAAGTTTCAAAAAAAATCTTTCAAACACATCATTTAGACATGACTTGTCCCCTAGGAGTCCACCCTTTGGCAAGCTTTTAGGGGCCGGGGAGGAAAACGGAAATTATTAGAGCAGGTTTGTTATATGGGGAAGAAAATGGGTAAGCAGTAGGCTCTCAGAGCTTGCTCCTTGGCCGGGCGGCTGAATGTGACTTTCCTCCTTGTTGGACAGCTATGAAGAAATGGGAAGAAATGCAAAAGTTAAACTATACTACCATAGAATTTCCAGAAACGGGCACATGAAATGTCCGCAGTCGAGATTTCTCCAGATAGTAGGACATAAAGTGTTTAAGGTTGTTGAGTGAAAGGGAATAGGGGGTCGGGGGGGGCAGTGGAAGGGGAAAAGGTGGGAAGGAGGGTTAGGAAGCTGTGGAAAGAGGCCAGTGACTTGTCATTTGCCCTGCCCTCGGGAAATGTATTATTCCAGGGTAAACTATTAATACTTGGTCTACCACCTTGGACAAATGATCGCGTGTATCACTGCCTTCTCTGACTTGGGCTGGGCAGCAGGCAGTGTGGGTTTGAAGGGATGGGAACCCACCAATGCATTATCAGCAGCTCTAGCTCTACGTGGCTCTCCCAGCTGCCACTAATGACCTTCTGGTTAAAACTTCTTCGCACCAAAACATATCTTCCCAGTTTCCTCATTTGTGGGAGGTGGGGGGGGGAGCGTATTCTTTTCAATAATTCATTTAATTCTGATCTCACCCCACCCCTACACACACAGACATCTGCATCCTGTCCTCTGTCCCACAGGCTGCTGTGACTTTTTAAATCAGGAAGAAAAATAATTTGGACCATTCCGATTGTTATTAATGATCAAAACCTCCCATCCGAGCCCCTCTGTGCGGGTGCAGAGCCCGAGAAGGAGGGTGCAGAGAGAAGGGAGGGACCTCCCCCCCTCACACAGGCTTGGTTTCTTAGAGGCAATTCGTTTGCAACAATCTGTGCTGTGCATGATGGAAAATGATATGCTTTGCTGGCTGAACTAACTTTAAGGGAAATGAAGAGAAGAAAATTATTTCAAACAATTACGTGTCTCTCCCTCCAGGACGAAGTTAAAAGCAGCAGCTATTAGCTCTCCTGGAATCAAGGGGGAAAAATACCCAGGGGCCAAATCCTTTCTTCGAGGGACTTAAAAAATCAGCTATCACATTCCCCTAAGGTGTCCTAAAAGGAACATTACTGCCTCAGAGCAAAGAGTCAGAGCAGCTTTGCTCTCACTCTTCTGCTTCTGCTCCGGCCTCCTGAGATTCTGTCCTCTACCCAGTCACCAGGGAAGATCTTTTAAAGTAAAAGTGCATGATGTCATCTCCTTCCTTCAAACCTTCCAGTGGCTTCCTCTTTCAGGACTCACCATAGCCTGCAAGTTCCCGTAGGTAGACCCTGTCCTCTCGGGTCTCTTCTTGCACACTGTTCCTCTTTTCCAATCCTACCAGCCCCATTGGCCTTACTGTGTCCCTCAAACTCTACCAAACTCATTCCTGCCTCTTGACCTGAGCTGTTCTCTTTCCTTGGAAGGGGTCTGGGAATCACTGCCACCTCCCAGGGGAGGTCTTCCTGACCTCCCCTATAAAGGCGGACTCCAACGTCATCCCCTGCATCCCTGCTCGGACGCTCCTCCGTAGCCTGTTTCATTTTCTTCACAGCGCTACATCTATCTGAACTTACCTAACTGTTCACATGCTCAGTTTGTCTCCATTTGCTAGTGAAAGCTTCAGGAGAACTGACTTTGCCTTGTTCCCCACTCTTTTCTTAGCACCCAAAACTGAATCCCAGACAAAGAAGGTGCTTGACTGGTATGTGGCAGGTTAATCAATAAGTGGCTGGTGGGACTGTGGCCTCCCCTTGCAGTCACTGCCCCCACGGGATCAGGTTCCCTGGCCAACATCCTGTCACGGCTTAGTAGCCTCAGCATTCTTGTGCATTTCCACCCTCTCTCCACTATGAGTTTCCTGAGAAAGGAATGCAACCTCTTGATTTGTTACTGGCTCCTCTCACCTCTCCCCTTTGAATATTGTGTCTCTCCTGACATTAATGGCCCAGGAGATGACTGGTCAGCTGAGCTGTGCTTCTGTGTTCACAAGCAGCCGGGCATGGCTGTTGTTGAGTGCCCGCTGGAAGGGTCCTTTGGGCCAGGGAGCCTGGGGAGATTGGACGGGGAGTGGGATTTGTTCTGTGCTTTACACTCCCTTAGATGCTTATCCTGGTAGGTTGTCATAATCATAGAATTCTCAGGACCCAAGCAGCCAGAGGCTTTTGTTCTGAGAGATCAATAAAGACTCATCTTGGCAAGGTGACAGAGTTAATGGGGGGGGGGGGAATGGCACGTGGGCTAAGTCACTGGGGAAGTGGGCAGCAGAACAAGATGCCCCAAATTTGGAACCGCCTTAGGGGATTTCTAGAAAAACTGCTCCAGACCAAGATGCTCCCATGGGCATCTGCCCAAGATTCATCTACTCTGGGGTATGCACAGGTGCTGACTGTGTATTTACTATGCTCCCCTGTATGAGCGCAGAGAAAAAGCCTTGGCCTTGTTCAGCACATCCAGGAATATTGCTCATTCTACCCACTTTCTGTGTGTGAATAAGTATTTTATTGGGTGAGCTTATTTCACTCTTTTCTTACTCCTCAGACTTAAGTCCACCAGCTTGCCCTTTCCTCCTTGCAAAAGATACCAGGGCACGTGCCGCACCGCCTCCTGGGAGGCCTTTGCGGGAGGCAGAGCCCCTGCAGGCTGGCTGTGTGCCCTCAGCAATCTCATCCTCTCACCAAACTTGGAGCCTTCATTTCCTCTTTTATAAAATGGGATTAATAGTAGCACCCTCTGCCAATCACACGGGGCAATGGTGAGGACCAAAGCAAACACCCATCATAAGGAACTTTTAAAACATTAAATCACCCTAGGAAGGAAGGCCTCGTTATTACTTTCTTCTCCTACGGTTATGAAAATGTCTATTAAGTGATGTAGCATAACTGCTGCCAAAGACCCAGCCTTCGGAAGGCAAAACCCACCATAAGCCATGGTTTCCCATACTGTCCACTTATCAAATCTATCTTGAGAGTCCCCATTAGCAAGCTATTCTGGAAGGGGCTTGAGAAAGCTATCCCAGGAGAAAGCTATCCCAGGAGCTACTGGGCACAAACAAGTCTACCCCAGAGGGCACCGGGGCTGTGGGGATTACCACGGGGCCAATGAGAGTTGAAGCTCGTTGATGATGGCAAAGCTCTTTTCTTGGGTAAGTCGGAAGGTATCCCAGTTGGAAACTCTGGCCTGTAGCACCAAAGACTACAGAACTGCACATGGAAAAAGACTCAACTCCCATTCAGGACACTGAGTCCTCAGATTCAGTTTTCCTTTCAGTCTTAGAATGGCCATCTTTCTATTTGGCACTGGAAATCACTAGGCAAAATAATCCCTCCGACATGCCTTCGTTTTCCTGCTTTTTATACATCATACTTGACTCTGTTAGACTGGACACATACACTGAGATACTGCTTTCGAGACAAGACATGAGGACTGGGTGCTAGGTTTACCGGCAGGTGGTGGCGGCAGGGATTTTTCATCGTAAGTGCTAATAAAACGAGGACAGGTATTTGCCTCACGTCTCTTTAAACTGCCAGGTGAAACAAACATATTCAAGAAAACTCTTGATGTTCTGTGTTTCTCTAAAAGGAAAAGGAGAAGGGAAATGCATTTGGGGGATAGGAAGGAGAGAGGGATGGAGGGGGGGAAAGAAACACTACTTACGCCGTTTGCAGCCGCATTTTTTAATTCTTTTGGGATCTGTGATGTCATCGTGACAGGCCTTGCAGTAAAAAAATGCCCTGGAGAAAGAGAACGGAAAAACTGACACGTTTCATAATCCACCCAAATGAAATGAGTACCACATTTCCTCCACCATGGTGCCAAATTAATGAAACATGCCAGCACTAATTTCCTTTAATCTTCTGAAAGGTTTAGACGTTTACAGGCGGAAATGTTTGTTGCAAGATCACTTATTTCAAACATAGGACTCTGCAATTTGAGTTAGTGCTTCTTTTAATAAACTCGCATTTGAAAAGGAAGTCGGGGGGAAGGTTGGTGATATGACACGCTGAGCCTGCTTGCTTATCTTTCCTTTCTGAAAACAGCATCCAACGCCACTCCTTGGGGCACACAGGAAACCAGCCCCGGACCCTTGGCGAGGACGCTGCACAGACCTCGGGGTCCTTGAGGTCCTGTCAAATATATATTAAAAGGTACAGAACGATGGCGTTCCTCAATCAAATTAACATATTAACCTTGTCACTTTGAAAGCACCTTTTCTCGTCAGCCACAGAGTGCAAGAGAGAGCGCTGTGGCGGGGGTGGCAGAAAGGAAATCCAGGAATCAAGCAATTCCTCTGGGATTTCACAGCCCTTATTTACTCCAAAGCAGGCTGATCCAACTCCTATAGCATCCAGCTCTGAGAGAAGTGGTAAATGAAAGTTCTCTTCTCACTGTCTAACAAACATTCAGCTGACCAGTTGAATGGGTGGGCAGAGGGTACTGGGATGGGGTGGGGAGGAGGAGATCCAAAGGAAGCAGCCAAAAAGAAAATTCCCTGAGCTAAATTGGAGCATCCTTTTGCTATATAGCTTGTTGGCTGTGGTAGCGCCATTTGGGAGGAGAAAACCATGATCATTCAAGTACTGTCTAAAATGCACAGCGCCTGAAAGAATGGCACTGGAGGATCAGACTGTTTCAGTTCTAAGGAGGTGATAATAGTCATTGGAATACCAAGCTTCCATCAACAGATGAAAGCTTGGTAATGGATAAACAAACGTCGTATATATGCACAATGGAATAGTACTCAACTGTACAAGGGAATGAAATTCTGATATGAGCTACAAGACATACGAACTTTGACTATATCATGTTAAGTGAAGTTAGCCAAACATAAAAAGCAAACACTTTATGATCTCACTTATATGGAATAATTAGAATATGCAAACTCATAAAACTAGAATACTGGTTACCAGGGGCAAGGTTGGGCAATGAAGAGTTAATGCCAAATGGGTAGAGAATTTCTGTTTAGAGTGATGGAAAAATTTGGTAACGAATGCTGCTGGTGGTAGCATATCATGATAAATGTAACTCGTACCACTGAATTATATATTAGAAAATGGTTAAAATGAGAAATTTTGTGTTTTATATACATTTATGTGTGTGTATGTTACCATAGTAAAATTTTTAAGAAATCAAATCACAGCACTGTAAACACAAAGAATGAACCCTAATGCAAACTATGGACTCCAGTGAATTATATAATTACAATATTGGTTCATCAATCATAACAAAAGTACCACACTAATGACAAACATTAATAACAGGAAAGGGAGATACATAGGAACCCTGTACCCTCTACATGATTTTTCTATGAATCTCCAACTGTTTAAGAAAACAAATTTAAAAAGTCCTATGGGTCCCCTCACAGAAGCTTTGAGTAACCAGCAAGAACTGGCAGAAATCTCTTTCTCAGTGCTCCAGAAAACAGTTAAAGATTGCAGTAACAAGGACAGCACCAGATCGAGAGTAAGGCTACTTAAAAGCATCAGGACCTCTTGGCACCCTAGCAGGACCCTTGCCCACACCTCACTGGCTCAGTATGGAGCCAGCCTGTGCTCCTAATGTGGATTCTGGTCCTGGTTCTGGAAGGGACAGAGTGACCCTGTGCACATACCTGTCATGTATATGTCTGACCCAGTCTGCCTGGTGGTGGCTTGAGGGACCCACTGTTCCAGAAACTGCCCTGTATGCAGAAGGCAGCTCACCAAGCCCTCCTAATGAATGCTGTGGGAGAGCAGTGAAGTCAGGCTGCCTGGAACAAGGGATTGCTGGCTGTAGGACATTCTGTGCAGTGCCCAGGACCATGAGGAAACTGCTTCCTAGGGAAGAGGGGTGGTTCCGAAACATGTAAACAGGGAAATTCCTAGGGCCACCCAAGCAGAACAAGACAAGATGCAAGAGCAGAAAGGAGCAAGGAGACCCCCCTACCCTTTGGTCTACAGCTATTCACTAAACTCACTGCATGACAAACCCTGAAGGAGAGCACTTGCAAAGGTCAGTCTGAAAAGACTGGGAAAAATGTTTTCTTTTTCCCCTTTTCTGACTAGCTCCTACTACCATTCAAGGAAAGCTCGGCCATAACAATTGCTGGATATAAGCTTAAGGAACAGAAGCCTTAGAGTCTAAATTCCAAATGATACACTGAAATATCAAAGTGCCCAGGTTTCTACAAAAATATAAAGAAAGAGGATGCAAGGGCTCAGACAAAGAAACAATAAAGCATTGGAAACTATCCCTGAGAAGGATCAGACCTGGAACATTCTAGACAAAGGCTTTAAAAAAAAAAAGGTCCTCAGTATGCTTAAGGAGCTCAAGGAAGACATGGACAAAGAACTAAAGGAAACAAGAAAATGACTGTTGGATATACAGAGAATATCAACAGAGAGCAGATAATCATGAAAAGGAATGAAACATAGCTGAATAGCATAGCAACAGAAATTAAAAATTCCCTAGAAAGGTTCAACAGAGGATTGAAGCTGGAAAGAATCTGCTGAACTTGAATATAAGAAAATTGATATCATTCAGTTTGAGGAGAAGAAGGAAAAGGCCATAAAGGTGAACAGAGCCTGGGGCACCTGTGAGGCACCATCAAGCATACCAATATATGCACTGTTGGGGTCCCAGAAGGAGAGGAGAGACAAAGTGGCAGCAGGCATACTCGAAGAAATCATAGCTAAACACTCCCCAAGTTTAACAAAATGCATGAATATACACATCCAAAAAACTCAATGAACTCCAAACAGGACACAAACAGACAGGCCCAGACCAGACCATGTTAGGATCAAACTGTCGAATAGCAAAGATAGAGAATTTTGGAAGCCAGAAGAGAGAATGATAAAGTCACATCTGAGGGAACTTCAATGAGATTAAGTGCCGATTTCTTAATGGAAATCATGAAGGCAAAAAAGCAGTGGAAAGTCATATTTAAAGTGCCCAAAGCACAAAATTGCCGAGAATTTTGTATCCAGCAAAACTGTCTTTCAAAAATGAAGGCAAGGTTGGGACATTCCAAGATAAACAAAAGCTGAGGGAATTGCATTACCACTAGCCTCACCATACAAGAAATGCTAAAGGGAGTTCTGCAACTTGAAAGCAAAAGGCGCTAGACAATTGACTGAAGTCACATGAAGAAATAAAGATTTCTGATAAAGATAATGAAATGGGTAAATATAAATGCCTTTATTACTGAATTTTTGCTCAACTTTTTGCTTCATACAGGATGTAAAAGGCAAACGCGATAAAATGTAATGGCAAATCAGCATTTGGACTCATCATGTATAACTATGTAACTTGTGACAAAAATCACATGAAGGTTGGGGGGAGGGAGGGATACGGAAACATGGTTGGCATATACTAATGAAGACGGTATCAAAGCAAACAAGACTGTTAGAGATGCAGGATGGTAAATTTAAGCCCTATGGTAACTATAAAGAAAATATTGGAGAAAATGTGAGCTCACAGGGAAAGAAAGTAGAGTACAGGTTGCTGGAGGGAGGGAGGAGCAGGAAGGGGGAGTTAACGTGAAACAGGTGCCGAGTTTTTTTGGGGGGAGATGAGAAAGCTTTAGCAATGGAAGGTGGTGGGGGTACCAGGATGTTGTGAATGTTAGTCCTACTGAAATGGTATGCTTGGGGGTGGTTGAGATGGGAATGTTTAGGTTGCATAAATTTTTAGAAAAAGAACACCTAAAGAGATAATGACAATTAAATGCAATACATGATCCTGGATGGGGGGAGAAAAAAGGTCAAAATGACATTATTAGATCATGTGAAAAATTGGAACGCAGATCGTAAGCTTTATATCAATGCTAAATTTCTTGACCTTGATATCTGCACTTAAGGTGGTTACATAAGTGAATATTCTTGTTCTTAGGAAATGTACATGACAGTATTATGGGTTCAAGGAGCATGATGTAAACAACCTACACTCAAGTGTTCAAAAATGGATTAAATAGATGGACAGACGGATAGAATAGTAGCAAAGCGTTAAATTTGACGGATCTGGATACCTGTTAGGGGTATGTTGGAGCTCTCTGTATAGGGTTCGTACTATTTTGTAAACTATCTGGTAAGTTCAGAAGTGTTTTGAAATTAAAAATTTATTATTATTCTTTTAATTCATTGGAATGATCTTATGACCTTCTGGACAGGACTAAAATTCCTGGCTTAGTGCCTTCACCACTCCCAACATGAATCTGTGTGCCAGAGATAAACTTGGTTTTTCCTTGATGAGCGGCTAAAGAAAAGCAATTCTTGACTACTCTACTCCTACATGTTTCTTTTTATGTTTTTTTTCACAGGACTTGCAGTTATGAGTGACACCAGTTGGATACCAATATTAAGACTTTTCAATCTGGTTAAGATCTCGGAGCTCTTATAGCCAAAGTCTCGGGGACTGAGTGTTTTCCTCTGTGAACTGAGGAGGCTGTCGCGACCCGCCCAAAGTCATCTCAGCGGGGAACCTGGCCCAGGATTTCTGAATCCCTGCCCAGTGCTCTTTCTGCCATAACAGCTCTTAACACCAGCTCTCAATCATGTTAAAACAAAAAAGGTAGCAGAATGCCCTCTATGGCGATGTGGGTATGAAAGCATTCATAGGTGACCTGTCTTGAAAGGGAAAGGACACGAAAGGAGAAAGCATCTGAGATGGGGACAACAATTTTGCTTCCACTTCCCTTTGGTCTTTTTCTCCCTATTTGATGCTCCTACACATAATAATCATAGCAATGATAATAACAGCTAATATTTATAGAGCATGGACTATAGGCTAGGCATTTTCTAAGCATTTATCAGCATCAACTTATTTAATCCTCAAACAACTCTTTAAAGGAGGTATGATTATATCTTTGCCTTACAGATAAAGAAAAGGAAGCACAGAGAAGTTAAGTGAACTACCCAAGTTCACATAGCTAAGGATGGCAAAGCCAGGATTCAAATCCACAGTCTGGCACCAGAGCCTAACATCCCCATACTAAATAGACTGTTTGACAGGTAATATGCAATTACCTCATAAATTAACATTATATCCTTAAAGTGAAATCCCCACAGAGGCCAAATAGGTGAGGCTAGTGAGTGAAATGGCCCTGGTGGGGGCATGGAGGGGCAGGGCTGGTGACCTGAAAACATGTCCTCCAAGGAGGGGCAGGGCTGGTGACCTGAAAACATGTCCTCCAACTAAAGGGAATGTCTAAACTCATTTTTGCCAAGTGGCACTTCCCTGCAAGCACCATTCCTGCCCGATCTCTCTCTGCCTCTGCTGTGCTCAAATGACACAATCCCTACCTTACTTCACATCTGCACCTAAGTATCTCAGTGCTTCTGGGGAAAATGCATCCGCAATGACTGATCTCATGGATTTTCAGACTCCATTCATTCTCCTACTGCTTGCTTTCCCACTCTCCAAAGCAGCCATTTCTTACCTCCCCTTCTCTTTGTTCTCCCTTTCCACTTCCTCTACCAGCTGTCCCCAGCCATTCCACAAGCAGCCTTCAGCTGGTGACTTGCCTCACACATTATCAGCAAAGCAGAGGTTCTTATGACCTTCCTCATAATCCCTGGCAACTTCTACTCACTGGCTTCCTCTGTGCCCATCCTCTCCATCTGGCCTCCTACCCCTAAGGATGAAGTGTCCCTGAACCCATCAAAGGCCCACCCTGCAATTGTGCTTGGAACCTTCTCTTTCCAGGCCTCCCAAGGCTGTGCTTCTGCAGATACAGCCTCTCTGCTGCGTCTTTCTCTCGCGCCTTTCCAGTTTTCCCATCTAAGTACGATGACCCATCTTTCACCCAAGTGCTTATGCTCTACATCTAGTCTTTATCTTTGAGTCTTTTTTTTCCTTCACTTTTTATATCCAGTTCACCAATGGGTCCTGCGGATATACTAATAAATATTCTGAATTGGTTCCACTTCTCTCCACTGCTACTTACCAGTCAAGCCCAAATTGCCATCCTCTCTCCCCTGAACTGTGCAATAGCCTCCCAGGCTCTCAGCTTCTCCTCCTGCTCTTTTACATCCCATTCCCCACAAAGAAGTTAGAGAGACCTTTTAATAGTATAAATCTGGTCATATCACTTCCTATGAACAGCTTCCATTTTCCAATAACTCATATAAAGTCCTACACAAGTTGGGTACCTGCCTCTCTCTCTCTCTCCAATCTCATCTCATACCACTTTCCCCCTCATTTCCTCTTCTTTGGACACGTTTTCTTTGGTCCTCTGTGCACCCTGAACTTGTTCCCTCCATGGGACCTTTTCCCTCCATGTCCCCTCCTCCTTTCTGATCCTTGCTTGATGGATTCTCCCACATCCTCTATCTCTGCTTAAATGTCACCATCAGCACAGGCTTCACCTTACCCAGCCTAAATCAGTGACCCAGGTCCATGAATAATTTCCACCATGAAGAAGCAAAACTGTAATTTCCTCCCCTTCTAGAACATGAATGCCATGACAGACGAGTCCCCCTTCCCTTATTCACCATTGTATCTCCACCACTTAGAACAGGACCTCCTATGCAGTAAGAGACCTATAGACGTTTGCAGAATGAATGACTCAATGAATGAATGAGCATGAGAATGCTGCCCAGTACTGTTGGATTTATCAATTTCTCAGGATAAACCATGGATTTTTATATAAAAGCTCATGAGTTTGTTTTTGTTTTTTTTAATCTCACCAATTCATTTTTAAGTGAGTCAAAAAAATCGTGGCTGACAGCCAAATTTAGTTGATGAGCCAACAGTTTATAACTCCTGTAAGAATGACTGTGCTCCAAGGTTATTTATAAGGAAAATATTTAGTTGCAGCAAGTAAAGGACAGGTTTCTGAAAGCCCAACCCAACGTGACCTTTTTAAGGCTGGAATTGAATGGCTTTGCTCCTTTTTTCCTAAAACACTGCAACTTAAACTTTCTATGGGCCAGAAGCCACTCACTTCTTTCACTGCTTTTTTCAGAGGAGGGTGTACGCTCAATACTAGATCATCATAATATACTTTTCCATTTTTACAAAACTTGTTTAGTTTCATTCAAACCTTTGATGTCCTTTCTGTCGTTTTCTACAGTCTTCATCTATTTGAAATCCCTTAACTGACAGTAGTTGGCCTGACATATCACACACCATGGAAAATTACAGGCTGGTGCTGCAGCTGACTGTGTCAGCATGTATTTGTGAATATCATAAAGCACTGAAACGAGACATATTGCACTCCCTAATATCGGAGGTAATTTGTTTGTTGGACTGCCTCGTATTCGTGACATTCATTAGTGAGAAATGCAATAGGAAATAGAATTACACAAATGGGAGCTTCGTGTTATATTCGCTATCTGGGAGGTACACTTGATATATGAGGCCACTGTGCTTCTCAGCCTCCTGTTCCTGTGCTGAGATGCTGCTACGAGCTTTTATGTCTCACAACCTCCCCTCCAGAGGACCTGGGGGGGTGGGGGGCTTCAACCCCATGTACCACCACTCAGGGCAACCCAGCTCTCGGGGTACCCCTGCAGGACAGTGAGGTTCCAAGAACTGGAGAGGGAGATGTTCCTATTCTACAACTGAGTGACAGCAATCTTTCCCTGTTTGGCAGAAATAAAACTAAGTCATTCCATATAGCCCCGTTTTAAGGATTTTTTTTTTGGCTCCTCCTCCCCATTTTCCTTTCTTTGGAAATCTTCTGTAACGGCTATGGTTGGTTTGCTACAGTGGGTATAAGGAAGAAGAAAGCAATGGGGATCGGCTGCCAAGTATCAGTTCTGTGCTTTGGAACCAGACTGCCCAATGCTGAATCCCGGCTTTCCCACTTACCGGCAGAGTTAATGTTGGCAGGAAACTGTGCCTCAGTTTCCTCAAACGCAGAATGGAGAGAGAGCAATACTACCTATGTCAGGGTTGTGGTGAGTATTAAATGAGTCAACAGGTATGGAGCAGCTAGTACCCAGGGCAGTGCTGGCATAGAATAGACCTGGTGAAAGAGTATCAGTGCTAGTATCATTCGGTTCTGGAAAAGGAAAGATCCGTCCAGATCAGGCTTTGTCACTTGTTTATATGCTACTCGGCCTTGGGCAAACCATTAATCTCAATTTTTCAGATGAGAAAGCCAAAGCCCTGAGTGTTTAAGGAAACTTACCTTATAGGGCAATTTGAGGAGTAACAATAAAGAACATAGGTGCCTGGTTTTGAGTAGGAACTCATCAAATGAACACTATAAAGAGGATTATGTAATCAGCTATACACTTTTACAATGAATTATTCATTTTAAAGACTTCATGTAACCTAATTGCTGAGCACGGTGACCCCTATGACCATTTGAGTCACATTTTCTGCTAGTAAGTTTTTCCAAGTTTATAAGATAAAACTTAATGTAATAACATCCCGTGGTGCACTGCAAGGAGCATTATGATCCCCTAGGCTGCCTGAACAGTTAGAGATACTAATAAAAGTGTCATAAAACACTGAGGCCAGTGAAATCTTGGGTTATACCTAAAAAGGCATAATAATTGAGTCTCAATTACCTAAAAGAAGTATCACCGGTTTGTTATTTCACCTGACAGTAATCCAAGCTTTTTGAAAATCCATTTGGGTTAATCTGGTACCTACGGTAGAAAACTGACAACTTTTGGGGAAATCTGCCCAGATAGTATCACATTATGCAGCCCAGACAAGGACTCGCTTGTCCCATGTTACATTGTTCTGGATCATCAAGAAATAAGACCAACTTGAGAAGGCACATCTGCTCTTTGGGCCTCAGTTCCTCATTTTTACAAACGAGCACTAAATAAGGCCTCTTAGTTCTAAAATTTCATTCTTCTTACTCAAAGATATGGAACTGATTAAGTGAAAAGGAGGCAGGGGAGCAGCTGGGAGTACCATCTCCTGTTCCTGAGACTTGGCACCATTTGATACTCATCGATACGTTATGAAGTTCTGGGGATGGATCCCTGCACACTTGGAAACATGCCTTCTGCAATAGGTCAAGATGACGTCCTAGCTGGGCCAGAGAAGAAAGCAGGTAAAAAGAAATCATTCTTACCTTTTAACTTCTTTGGCATCACTTGCGATGAAAAATCCTAAAGTACCTTCTTGGATCTTAAGATGGTTTCCAGGATTAATTAATATACTGCTCAGTGAACAAAAACAAACAAAGAAGACACATTTGTGAAGTTGTGTTCTGAATAAAACCTAAAAGACTACGCCGTATTATTTTATTTTATAGGGGGCCCACTAGACTAAAGCTCGCCCCAAAGATTTTGCTGAGAGCCTGATGTCCACTGTCCCACACATTTAATTGGAAAATGCCATCATCGAGTTCTACTGGTTGATTCTCAAGTTAGGAGACTCTCAGTGGAGGAAATCTAGGTTCCTAGGTTTTTAGGGCTGGGTCTGTATAATGGAGCAGTCCGGCCACAATTCTGGGCAGCTGATCCCAAAACACAGTTTCTAATAATGTGTTTCTTAGAACCTGGTGGCCAATGTTGCAGTGTTATTGGTCTAATAAAGCCATTGCTACACCAATTTTCCTTTAGAGGACAGAGCGTAATGGGACCCCTATATGCATACAGAAACATATGTGTATACACACCACATATTACTTCAGGGAATGGTACAGGACACCCACAACCAATGCAGAAGGAAACAGATATCTGCAAAACATCCATAAGGACATGGAGGTAGATTCCATGTACAAGTTACATAGGAAGAATTAGATCCACCCTAACAGTGAAAAAGGAAAATGTCACCACTTGGAAGCACTTAATGATTTCAGTCTGCTGTTTACAAAATGTATGATGATATTTGAAAGAGGTGTGTGCCTGGTCCATCTTGACTGTGGCAAGGCACGATTAGAAAAGAAATTCAAATTACCCCTAAGACAATCTCCCCTGCAGGGAAATATGAGCCTAAATCCACGCTGTCCTATTTCAAAGTAGTATAAATAGATGAGCTGACCCACTTGTGTTTGGACTGACAGAAGAGATAAATGTATTCTAATCTAATAAATGGATGAAACAAACAAGTTTAATTTGCTGAAGATCAAAAGTAGAACACAGGGATATATTACAGATACTGAGATGAGGCTTTGGGCTTAATGGATACTGAATTTAGGGACTCTAAGTGCAGCAACAGCTACAACAGAAGTGTCCTTTGATCTGAAAAGCTTATGCTTAAAATACTAGATGTTTGGAATCAGGCTAAGGGAAGTCCTCAAGAGTGGAAAACAATCAAAACGGAGAGTGGTAATTAGCATGTAATCTTTCTCTGCTGCACAAATTGTTCCAGAAAAGTGCTGTAGCCAGCAAAGCAGTATGTGTGTAGCAATACGGGAGTGACTCAGGTGAACTTCTGTTCTGTTGGGAGATGTCTGAGTAGATCATTATTGCAAAATAATGGTCTGGGGTCACAAGAACATCTACTATTACCCATAATAAAGCCTGACAGAAGGAAATCAAACCTCTACTATCGCTGTTTTTAACACTAAATGGCAAGAGTCCTAGATGATTTGCCTGGTCGGCCCCAGAACTGCAGGCAGCTATGAGGTTCCTCGCATATCAGTACGCAGCAGGCCAGGCTAACAGCACAGCATGCAACCAGCAGTGGCGCCGTACAGCACCATCTGATTCCTCTACCAACTCTCCATGTGAGTATAACCATCCTTCTGTCTTCGTGTGATCACGAGGAGGGTTAGAGCTTCTATGCTTTAGATGCATTCCATTTTCAAAGACAAATTAAATACAGCAATTCAGAAAAGCATAGTTCTGAATTTTGCAGCTTCTTATCCCCTTTACAGCAGGCAGTTCTTAGATGTCTTGCCTGTGTAATCAGACGTTGGGTCCAAACTCCAGCTCTGCCATTCAGAAGCTGCTGACTTGGGGCAAGTAAGTAAACCTCCCTAAAGTTTCCCTCGTCTACAAGATAGGGAAAATAATGACATACCTTTTTTCAGAGGACTAAATGGGATAATGTAAGAGGGCTCAATACATGTTTTTTCGTTACTGGAAAAAAAAAGCCAAAAACGTATTTCATTTTCAATGGAACCATCAGAGGTTTCCTTCAGCTGGACCCATGGAACGGAATGCAGGCTTCCTATCAAAATGCCATGCCCATCGTGAGATGATGTTACAGGCTGAAGAACTGCAGTGTTCCAGAATCGTGCATAAGGACAAACACGAAGAATCCCGTGCACTTTTGTAGCCTGAAGGAGATAGCACCTTCAAGTTGGAAAAGTCTACATTTTTTTTCGTGCATTCATCTAACAATGTAAGAAAGGTTTCTGAGTAGGGAAAAAAAAACCCTGTGATGATTTGAACAATGGAATTCAACAGGGAAACTTGACATCCATCAATGTCTTAATGACATATATGTGCAAAACAAGCCTGTCATGGAGCCCTCTTTCCTCTTTTCACATTATATGCTTCATTAATTTATACTCCAATGATCGAGCCCACTGTGTCACTGTGGGAAACACGGTGATAGCAAGGTTCCTATCAATGAAAAGTTTCTTTCATTCTTCTCTTCTTTATCAACTGTGAGCAAGAGTTTGCCTAACGGGGAAAATTTGGGTTTGGCATTCTAGAGACTGCAGGATGTGATAATTTATTACAGCCTTCAAGCTTGCTTTAATCAAAGCAGTGTGAAAGAGGTTGCAGGTACTGGTGTCAGGGGCATTTGTGTTCAAATCTCAGGTTCACCGCCAATACTGGTGGCAGCAAGCCTCACCCTTCACCTGTAATATGGGATGAACTGTCACTGCCTTTGAGTGCCACTAAGAGAACTAAAGTGTGTCTGTGCACTGAGCGACTGGCAGAGGATAGGTCTTAATACACAGTAGCTATTAATTATAGTAAGCCAGGTGATTATAAAAACTAGACAAGAGGTAATTAATCTCATGGTATCACAGAGTCCCATTTTGTCCTTGGCACTAGTAAGCCATCCAGGAAGTAACCCATTGACATGGAAGGATCTTTTTACTGACTACAGTATTAGAAATATTTTATCCCTCCCAAATACCTGGAGATCGGTTCATCTGGATTGCCCCTTGGATGCACAGTCGAATAAAGTGCATTGTATAAGGCCCTATGAGCATCTCTGATGACAACTGACTGTGTGATTCTAGGATGCCCTCCTGTTCCCTTTGGGCAGAAGTGAGGAGGGTTAAATCATCTCTATGTGAGATTTAAGGTAGCACCATTCTCAGAAATCCAGATAAAGCTAAGGCAGCCTTTCCGATGGGAATCCAAGGAATGAGCCCAGCTCTTGAGCAGGAGAGAAAGGCATCTAGTTATATAAAGGTGGCTGTTGTTCTGGATTCAGCGAGATATTTAAAAAAGCATGTGCCCTGCTTCTTAGGGGACCATGACATATAACAATCCTGCATAAGGGTACAAAGTTTCAAAGCTTCTTTGAGGAAATACATTACTGGTTTTCATATTTTAGACATTATGTCTTCTATCCACATTCCAAATCCAGATAGTTTAAAGAAAGCATTAATCTTCCTCTTCTTAAAGACAGGAAAAAGATAAGGTTCCCAGTCAGAAGTAATGTTTTTTTTTTTTTTTTCCTGCAAAGTACCTACTGCCTTTAGAATTTGTTATTGACCTCCTAATGTGAATAATGTGAATATGTAAATCTTCCCAAAGATCTCTGGTCTCTTTAAATGAATATCCAATGTTAAGTTTGTTTGGTTCTCATGAATGCCAAAACTCTCTCTTGCATGGATCCCTTTAAATCAGTTCTCTGGCTCCTACTCTGTCTAATCCAGTAGCTTATCAGAGATAAACTTCAAGATCTGCCATGTGAAGAATCAAGAAAATCTTTAAGAAAAAAAAAAAAACTCATCCATCAACTAAGCAGAATTCCAATAGGGACATCTTCTTGGTAGGGGTGGGCTTCCCCTCATTTCGGGTAACATATAAATTTTCCTCTTTGTTCCAAGACCTTGCTAATTTCAACTGAAAACATTCAGTGACAGCTGGAGGCACAGGGCTGGTGAGGCACCTTCCCCAAGGATACCTGCTCTCTCTTTTCCTTTTGCTCTCAGACTGTTATTATATTTAGATTTATTCTTTAGCCCTTCATCCACTATATGGACCAAATACATACATATTTTCCATAGAGAACCCTTAACTGAGTAGAGGGGTGGGGGAAAAAAGCTATTTTTTATTTTTTTTTTGAGTTTCTCATAATAGCAGGCTTAGCACCCTGCATATAATAGGCCCCTTGAAACTATCTGTTAAATTAACGAAAAACACAAGGTCTTCGTTTCCATTTCAAACGTTCTCCTCTTCCCCTCTCATAGGGAAAAGGTAGCCATTGAGGTTCTTTCAGAGGCCAGCCTGCAATTCTCATCAGCCTACCACAGGGGACACCATACCTCTTCTGGTGTGCTAGCAAAAAATAACACGAAAACTAACAATCTCCCAGAGGCATTAAGCATAAATATATTAATTTATAAAAAAAAAACAACAAGCTGCTTGGGAAGCTGGAGCAATTGATTTCAATATTGAAAACAATACTCTCCGAGGACTGAAATATTTGATCCTAAACATAAAACATAATTACAAGGAACTGGCTAGCAGGGGGGGGCAGTCCAACAGGGAAATATTTCCCACCAGATTCCATCAGCTCTGAAGCTGCATCATATTTTGTTTTGTATCCCTTGCTGAACCTGGGCCAGGTTGGAGGACTGGGGTATAATGGGGGGGAAATGATTTATCCTTTTTTGCAACCACTCGTGCATAACTACTGTGAAACATGTAGCAATTCCTTCCTCAATCATCATTCTCGGTATGTACTGTTTGGAGGAGCAACCAATGATTGGTGATTCAACTGAAACATTATTTTATAAAGGACACTTTTGCCCATTATGGATTTATAAGATAGGTGTGAATCTCTCTCCTCTCTCCTCCATTTTTGGAAGGTGTAATGTACCATTCTCCAAGCAATTAAAAAAATTACCACTTACATGATAATGTAGTTTGTAGTTGACAACAGGATAATTACATTTGTGTCTTACAAGCTAATGGGATTTCATTAACTGGAGCAAGCAAATAAGAACCATCTCAGACTACAGTTTATGCTGTGCCCAGATGTATCATGACACTATGAAGTGGCCTCTTGGATCACAGAAGGTCATATAAAATAGCTGTCAAAAGGGACTTCAAACCAATTGTGTCCCTTCTCAGGAAATATAACTGCACTGCAGTTTGTGGGCAGCGTTAGGACAGAGCCCAGAGAAACCCCAAATCTTATCCCCTTTCTGGAACTTTTCATTTTTTTCTGGGCTTTATTATTTCCTGCTATTGGAGTCTCACACACCTAGACACAGACATGTACTTATAGATTTATGTAGGAGACACAGTTACATAATCCATGCGTCAGTGTGCTTAAGCCGGTTCACTTACACAGAAACAGTGTAATAAAGATTGCTCCCAGGTTGTCAAACAACCACCACCAGGCCATACTGGCAAGGACTTGTTTAGCCTGAATCCATCTCAATAATTTTATAAATGGCATTCTGAAATATATCTGCATGCAAGGAAAATACTAGTCAAGTGGCACTAGCGGAGAGAGAGTTGATCTAGGAATGAGAATGCTGGATATTTGGTTCTGGGAGCAAGCCATGTCACTTTTGCCATACTTTAGGACAAGACATGCCTGCATCACAACATGCCTTCACCACAAGGGAAAAGGACTCAAAGGCCAAAAGCCAACAGCACAAGTGCAACCACTGTGGACCTTTGAAGAGACAAAGTGTTGCAGTAACTTCTCGCAGTTGGATCATGTCGATAATACCAAACTGACAGGAAGCCACCTCTATTTTCACACATCTACTCAAAGAATCACAGAGGAATCTGACTTTGGAAAGAGGTCTGGAGAAATAGACACACACACACACGTGGGCACCGACATACACGCACGCGCACGCATAAACACAGTTACAAACACATGACGTGGAGAAGATCAACTCTTGCGAAGATGAACAGATAGGCATTTCAGTAGAATGTTTTCAACAATACTGTCTCAGAGAACACATTATTGAAAATCTATGCTGCAACTATTAACCCCAAAGGGATTTTTTTTTTTTTTTAAATGCCATGGATGAGGTTAGTCATGCTTCATGCAACACAAAACAGCAGCAAAACAGGTGAAGTCGTATGGTGAAAATTGAGATACTTCATATTAAGAAGTATGCCCAAACACACTAAGAAAAAGCCATGAGTTTGTCTCAGTCGACAGTACTCATTCAGTAAATCAAATGTGATCATCTGGCAATTTAAGAGCAATGTTCTAAGTTTCTATTGAGTACTGCCCAGGAAATAAAGTAGTCAAAATGTCATCACCAAAATTAAATATATTTAAAAAAAAAAAAGTTAGTGTAAGGGCTTGGTCTCTTGCTTTGTGGATAAAAGGATGTGAATTCTGCTCTATAAACTGGAAACTGGACACAGAGGGGAGATCACTGGGAATGTGGATGCGGGATGCGGACAAGATGGCATCACAGAGTCTGGAGAACACCAAGGACACATCAGGACAATACAGAAACAGACACAGGGCTGCAAGGAAACGTCCTCCTTTTCAACTCTAATAGCATCTCTTCCCATCATTGGTGCCATGGCTGAAAACAAGACTGTGCCTTTCCTTTTTTTTAGGTTTCCTGCAAAGAAGTTAGTGCGTCATCAAAGAATCAACAAATCAAACAAGAACAGCAATATGCTATTTTCAATGTTTCTGTCCTCCAGTTGGAGAGGGGTTTATATATAAATGTACATATATAAAATATATATATGTATTTATATATATACTAGACAAGGAAATGAGATTTTATATATATATATTTGTTGAGTGTATATATATATTCAAAGAAGTAGGTGTTCTCTTCCTGAATTCTTGGCAAATGGTTAGTCCTGTGGTTAGGGATGAAGACTGAGGGTGGAAGTTGGAAGGAAAGTTAACGAAGAGTGCATACCGTTTTCGGCTTCTGCAAAACGACAAGAAAAGAATTTAAAATCAAACAATTTAGCAATAAAATTGACTGACACCATAAGGAAAGAAGAAATAAAACCTTTGTTTCAAATTATTTGAAGGATGTATGTGAAAACAAGGTTTCTCAGAAAAGCGTGAGAACAATAATATGGCGTGAAACCAACAACAAAGGAGATAGTTAACACAGGCTGAAGGCAAGGGAGTGAAAAGGAGAAGCAGAGTTCTCTAAATTTAAACACCTGGTAGAAAACGGGGCAGCAAAAGACATGGGCCATTTTTTTTAAAGAAAAATTCAAATTATCATCTCAGGAAGGATAAAATATTGGATTATTTGAACACGGACACTGTGTTTGGTAAGTCCCTGTGTTTTCTCAAAGGCACGATCCACATCCCCTCGAAAACACTTTTTTCCACAAGAACCAATGTGCTTCCACGGTGAGACCAAGCCATGTTTGAGGATTAAAGCTGTCAATTGCACACAGAAAGCCAAAGCCAAGTGAGGCCTTTTTTTTTTTTACCTTTTCCTGAAAAAAGAAATTAAAAAATCTCTGTCTATAAATACGGCTTTGTTGAAAACATCTCAGATTTACAAATCAATCAGAAAGTCCATCAAAGGCAGGATTTTGTCTTCAGGGAAGGGTGGGTTATTTTGCTTAGAAAGATGATGGCAAATTCAGATGGAACCATCAACGGCCTGACTCCCCGACCGCTGCCGTCCTAACCAAAAGGTGGCAGGTGGGAGACGTGGATCAAGGCTCAGAGTGCAGTCTCCTGTCATGAAATTATTCCAGAATGGTTGAAAAACGCTATCCACATCAGCATCACCCACACCTTTTTGAGAGATGCACGAAAGCGATAGAGAGAGAATACCGAGTTACACAAAGATTTACTGACTTGGCAGCATGAAGGATATCGTTTGCAAAAACCGAGGATACCTATTTCCTCCTTCACAGGTGAGTATCGGCAAAAACACGGGCAAACACTAATCCCAGCAAATTCCAGTTTATCTGCTGAACAGGAAATAGGCAGGGCCCACAGTTTTCTGCAGATAATACTCTTCACTTTGCCAACGCAGAAGAGAAAAATATTTATCTATATACATATTCATTAACTGCTATGGCCATGTCCTACATATGGACACCAAATCTACCACTGTTTTTCTTTTGGTTGATTTGGATTTTCCAAACAGCTTAGCATATGATCAGATTGACTTTGGAAGCAATCGGATCTGGTGGTTAAAGGTTACAGAAAACAATGGATTGGCTTATATACAATCCAGTGTTTCTTTTTGTTTTTGGCCCTAGAGACACAGACTGTACATTTGGAAAACTGGCTTTACTGGCCCATTCATCCAGATGATAAGAACTCCTGAAATGATCATGGCAATAACCTACGCAATTGTAGGAGGCAGAGAACTTCTAGTCTCGTCCTGCACGCTGCTCATTGTGTAGGACAGTCACAAAGACCTAAGTTGGAAAATACCCACACCCAGATATATCTGCAGGAAGGCTTATTTACTATAGCTAGGAACTATGGGTGTCTTTTCAGAGGCCAAAGGCCCAGACATATCTCAGTGAGCTCTCTTTCTTCCAAAACTATTGGTAAAAATAGGGGAACAATAATCATCTCCAGTATGTCTGCAATGCCTACAGTCCACCACCAACAGATGCCTTGCTAAGAGGATATGTCCCCCCTTCCAATGTGAACTCACATATTGACTAGAGTGTTATCTACTTCAGCCAGACCCAGTCCCTCCTCAGTCTGATTTGCATGCAATTAAGCACAAAATAAATAAAGACAGCGCCTGCCTTCGAGCCTCACTCTCCTGGATAACCCTACATGAAGCTGATCTTCTGCCACCTGGATTTAGGTTGCAATGGGAGCAGCACATATGGTGCACAATAGGTGGCTAGTCATTTGGCTATCAGGAGGTCTGGAGTCTCCCATTAGGGCTCTGCCCCATGCCTGTTGTAATGGAGGCCAGAGTCCATCTGCTCTTTGCTCGCAGCAGTGAAAAAGCATCCTACGATAGGGTTGGGCCACGGTTTTGTGCTTAGAGAGTAAAACGCGCAAGGTGGCATGACAGGTGGAGGCTAGGAGGTCACTCCCTCTCTCCCCACCAAAGTAAACACCCTTCAAATGCCCAGCAAGGCTTGGGATGCAAGGCTGGTGTCCAGTTACACACACCTTGACATGTGCCCTACTCAAAACAACAATGCTTAAGAAAGAAGTGGACGAAATGCTTCTGGCACGCACTATCCAAGGTACCGGCCGGCAGCCGGTCGTGGCAAACTTACCGGCTCTCCCGGTTGGCGGACTTGTACTCAATGGCTATCATTAGGAGCTTGAGCTTCACAAAACACAGCCTGCAACGAGACGGAGAAACCTCCCGGTCAGTGCTTCGGAGTGACCAGGACCACATAATGAACACACTTACAGCCTCTCCATCTCCTAACGTGGTCATTATTGGAGGGGCCACCGTGCCAACGGGAGGGGGCGGGGCGACACCTCACCATCTTCCCCCTTTAAACCTGATTTCTAGCCGGTGATGAGGCACTGAGCGTTCAAAGTGCAAATTGCACTCAGGTCTGGATGTCTAGACACAGACCCCAAGTAGGGATTTGCGCCTGGGGATGCATTCTGGGCCAGGTTCATTAGTTCCTTGGTTGGGTAGTAAAATGTTAACTGCAGGGGGAGGGAAGTATTTGGAGCAGCTGGACCTGTTATTTGGAATCCATCTCAGTCTTTTGTACAAACGACTCAAATTGTCGTTCCGAGCAGGCCCCTGTGTGCTGGGAATGACAGTAATAACACTTAGCCTCTGTGGGAGCGCCCAGCGCGGGAGACGGCATGCACTGCTAGCTCTATCCAAGCTGCCTTGCCTGGTGGGCCGGAGCTCCTGACTGCAGCCATGGCCGCGAATGCTCTGACGCTGGCTCGGTCCTGCATTTGCTTATAAGGTGGCTCTCGTCTTCCCGCCCATCCCCCAGGCCCGTGGCTAATCCACTTTCCACGTGGGTCTGGCCCAGCTGCTACACCCCCCTGGTTTTCTATTCTTGCAACTCCTTCAGCAGTTTGCCTGCAGCCATGTAACTTATCCCTTAGTGAAGTTCATACTGGCTGTGGCTGCTCCCTACTAGTTCATACATCTGAACTGTGTCTTCTCAGCCAGAGTAACTTCTTTAAGGATTTTGGACTTCTTTGGACTTCCCATGGTGCCGATCATAGAACTACCGAGAAAGAGTATTTCAATACACAAATGATTTCCGCCTACAGATTGTAGTTCTAAGAAAACGATAAGAGCTGCAGTCAAGGATGTAAGCACAAAGATGTTCAGGGCTGTGTTATTTATACTGAGTACAAAAAGCTAAAAATGATCTGAATTTCTGATAATAGGGCAATGACTAAATAAAATATGGTATGATACGGTCTCATGCAGCACTCAGACTGACTTTTTGAAGAGCATTGCAAGATATGAGATCAACAAATAATATGTAAAATGATACAAAAATACAAATAACACAGTACACTTAGGTACGTATATTTATATATTCATATATCTATATATAGAACAAATTTCTACAATGAGGGTTATCACTATGTTTTAAGAGCTGTCATGGATTGAATCACGCTCCCCACAAACACAAGTTCAAGCCCCAACTTGAACTGCAGATGTGCCATTTGTACATAGGATCTTTGAAGATGTTATTAGTTA
>PVIY010034408.1:0-27138 GCA_004026745.1 Myrmecophaga tridactyla
TTTCTGTTTCCCCAATAATGCCAATCTGCTGTGTATGCTGTGGTATCTCACTGCGCTTTCGGTTTGCATTTCTCTGATGACCAATGACGTTGAGCATCTTTTCATGTGCTTCTCAGCCATTTGTTTTTCTTCTTGGAATAAATGTCTCTACAAGACTTTTGTCCAGGTTTTAATTGGGTTGTTATGCCTTTTTGTTGTTGAGCTGTAGGATATCTATCTATCTATCTATCTATCTATATTCTGGATATTAAGCCCTTATCAGATGTATGATTTGCAATTATTTTTTCCTGTTCTGTAGGTGGCCTTCACTTTCTTGATGTCCTTAGTTGCACGAAAGTTTTAAATTTGATGAATCCGACTTATTTATTTTTTCTTTAGCGGTTCTGCTCGTCCTGTATCTTTATTTGCTAAATCTGCCCCCCAACCCCCACCCCCAGCTCCTCCACAGAAGATTCCCACATAGAGCCATAGGGATGTGGGTCCTGTCTCTCTCTTTGAGTAAAAGCCCAGTTTTCACCCAGTTCTACAGATTTTCCCTGCTTTTACTTCTTTGACTTCACCTCTCTCCACGCTCCTCCTTGTTCACACTGTTTCAACTACATCAGCCTTTTGCTGTTCCTTGGCCACAACAGGCCCGGCTGTACCTCAGGGCCTTTGCACTGGCTGTACCCCCTGCCCGAAATGCTGTTGCCCCAGCAACAGAGTGAGTGTTGCTCACTCCCTCATTTCCTCTAAGTCTTTGCTCAAATGTTGCCTTTTCAATGAGACGTCCACCGACCATCTACCCACCATCTACCCCAAATTGCCCTCCTCCCCACCTCCCAATCCTTGGCATTTCTCTCTTTCTCACTTACCATATCATTTACAAATTTATTATGTTTAATGCTTATTTGTTGTCTCCCCTCACTAGAAAGTAGGCATCAGAGAGGGTAAGTCTTCATTTGTTTTTTATTCACTACTGAACCCTAAATACCTCGAACCATACCTGACACACAGCGGTGTTCAGTAAATGTTTTACGTGTGTGCCTAATTAACGAGTGGAGCCAAGACTACCTGGTCTTGAATCCAAATTTTCTGCTTACTAATTGTGTGACTACTGTCAGTTTTTGTTAACCTCTCTAACCCTCAGTTTCGTCTTTGGTAAAATTGGGATAATGGCCTGAACTTCGTTGGGTTGTTGTGAGAATTAAATGAGTCAATTCATGCCAATTGTTTTTGCATATAGTAAGCAGTATATGAACTTTTAAATGATTAGAATCAGCAGTAGAATTAGGAATGGTAATAGCTTTATTAATTGGGCATTTTTCGGTTGCAGATAGGAGAACCGAAGTTCAAACTGGATTAAGCCAAAAAAAAAAAAAAGTGATTTTATTGGCTCATGTTACTCAGGGATGGTTTGGCTTCAGGAATGGCTGAATCCAGGCATTGGATAATTAGAGACTCTGTCTTCCTCTGTCTCTCAACATCTGTGTTGGCTCCATTCACAGACAGGCTCTCCTTGGGGGGAAGGGGGGTGGTCCCAGCAGCTCAGGGCTCAGCTCTGCCCAGGTTCATCCAATACATAGAAGTAACACCCCCTCTCTGCTACTCACTCCAAGGAGGAGAGAAACGTCCCAGGAGGAGCCCTGCTTGCCTGTGAGTGGGTCATGTGTCAACTCTGGCTCCAAGGATAGAGTTAGTGTCTGAGGATCCTGTGGATAGAGATGGGAGAAGTGTGGTCTCCTGAGAGACACGAAGGGATAGAAGAAGGGATGATGGATAGACAGACACCACATTTCACCACATCCTCATTATTATTATATTATTATTAGTTGTAATTTATATTATTACTAAAGATTACGCAGTATAGCCAGGACTGCTAGTAGTTCTGTAGAGCTGTTTGCTTCTCTTACCTGCACACTGTTAGATGAACTTTCCCAGCCTCCCTTGCATTTAGGTGTGGCCATGTGTTCTGGATTGCTAGCTGCCGGAATGCAATATACCAGAAACAGAATGGCTTTTAAAAAGGGGAATTTAATGATGCTAGTTTACAGTGCCAAGGTGGAGAAAATGTCCCAATTTAAAAAGTCTGTAGAAATGTCCAATCTAAGGCATCCAGGGAAAGATACTTTGGTTCAAGAAGGCCGATGAAGTTCAAGGTTTCATTCTCAAGTGAGAAGGCACATGGTGAACATGGTCAGGGTTCCTCTCTCATCTGGAAGGGCACATGGCGAACATGGCGTCATCTGCTAGCTACTTCTCCTGGCTTCCTGTTTCATGAAGCTCCCTGGGAGGCATTTTCCTTCTTCACCTCCAAAGGTTGCTGGCTGGTGGACTCTGCTTCTCGTGGCTATGTCGTTCTGTTCTGCTTTCTCTGAATCTCCCTCATTCTCCAAAATGTTTCCTTTTTTAAAGGACTTCAGAAACTAATCAAGACCCACCCAAATGGGTGGAGACATGTCGTCACCTAATCCAGCTTAACAACCACTCCTGATTGGGTTACTTCTCCAAGGAGATGATCTAATTACAGATTCAAACATACAGTATTGAATAGGGATTATTCTGCCTTTACAAAATGGGATTTTGATTAAAACATGGCTTTTCTAGGGTTCATACCTCCTTTCAAACCAGCATACCATGTGACAGAGTTCCAACCAATGGGACCATTAAAACCTCGCACCCCTGGGGGTGCCAGCGTACTTCAGCGGTAGAATTCTCGCTTGCCATGCGGGAGACCAGGGTTTGATTCTCAGTCCAAGCACTTCCCCATCACCACCCAAAAAACAAACAAAAAGAAAAAAAAGAAAAAAAAACAAACAAAAATTCAACAAATGGTGCTGCAATAATGGGATACTCACATGGAAAAATAATGAAACGTGGCCCCGCAGTACAGCATACAAAAAACCTTCTACCCCTGATCCTCTGTGCTTTTCCTTCCTTCCATTCAGCTGGAACAGAGGTGAACCCCAGGGCCATCTTAGAAGCCAAGTGTCTAAGAAGGAGGAGCCAGAAGTTGAAGGAACTCAGATGCCTGGATCATTGCTTTGAAGAAAACTATCATTGGGTTAAAAACAACCATGTTCACTTTAGGTGAGCAAGAAATAAACTTTCATTGCATTTGGCCATTTTGAGGGCTTGTTTGTTACGGCAGCTGGTGTCACCCTGACTGACTAGTACAAAAAAATGAAGAGAGGTCTGTGGTTTCCTTAGGTGAAGTCTACTGACTGATACAGGGACACATATTCATTTTCTGGCTCTGAATTAAGTGGTCACAAGAAGTTTCTGGCATAAAATCCATGTTGTGTCTTTCCAGGGAGAACTGAGAGCAACTGTCTTCTTTACTTTTAAGTTACAGAAACTTAGCTTGAACCAACATAGGCAAAAAAACACTTAGTACTATAGTGTGAGCAGAGCAGGGTGGAGTTCTCTGTTGTTTTGCTGGGTTTTTTTTTTTCTTTTTTCTTTTTGGTTTTGGTGCCTTTAGGACAACTGGGAACACGAATTGTTCTCTCCCTGAGTCTGTCCTTCTGCATATCTTTATTCTCTGAATCTGAGACTGACTTTTTCTGCAAGAGGAACTCCTGCAAGAGAAGCTCACATCCCACTTTCAAAGAATTGAGGAAGTCCCTCTCTAATCTTTTCTGTGTCCCCATAACTGCCCCCTCCTACAATCCTGCCTGGCACTTTCCTTGACAGTCCATGTAACTCTGAGCAACACCTCACAGCTCTCTAGACATACATAAACCAGTAAAGATTGTGTTTGCCTGCAAGTAGCAGGAAACAATGATATAAACAGGCAGGTGTTTATTTTTCTCAACTATCAAAAAGAACAGAAGAAGCAGATTGCAGGCACTAGTTCAGTGATAGCTAATGCCTCAGAGTCTTTCTATGCCTCTGTCCACAAGAAGGCTGCCAAAACTCTGGCCATCACATCTGCATTCAAGGCAGAAAGAATAAAGAAGCCCCCCCCTTCTGGTCTTGTAACCAGGGACACAAAAGTTTTACTAGAAGCCCGTATCCCCAGCTTTTGCTTTCTTATCATTGGATATAATGATATCACATGAGTGTCTTAATTGTAAGGGATACTGGGAGATGGGTCCCTGGCTCTTCAGCCTTTAGAACAGAGGTAGGCAATGAAGAAGAAAGTTGGGGGTGGCTGTTGGGTTGTCAGAGTAACCGCTGGAGTTCAGGGCCATGAGTGAGCTGAGGAAGCAGAGAGTCTGAGACAGGAAGAAAACAGAAGATGGGGTCTGTGAGGGATGAGATGGTTCCTCTCCTTGGGGGGTGGGTTTGCAGCCTGGGAGACATCCCCTGAAATTTTCTGAAACAACAGGGGAAAATGGTAACAGCAGCAACAATAGTAACAATACTAACAAAGCCACAGGGCTGATTAGCTTCTCACATTTCAAGTGCGTGCTCTGTGCCAACAACTTGCTCTACGGACGGGCACTCATTTATCGCTCCAACCATCTCCCTGTGGTTACATCCTCCCTGGGCTCATGGCATCAGTCCTGCTCCCCCCAGTGCATCCCACACTCGGCAGCCAGAGGGAGTGTGTTAAAAGTGAAGACAGCTGGTGACCCACCTTGGCCCCGGGCTCTCCCAAGCCTCCTGTCTCCCGCAGAATAAAAGCACAAGACCTCACTGTGGCTTCATGGCCCTGCACAGCCCCCCTACCCCACTCTCCCCCTTGCAGCCACACTGGCCTTCTTGTCTTTTTTCTTGGAAACTCCAGGCACACTCCTGCCTCAGGACCTTTGCACATACTGAACCCTCTGCCAGGAAGGCTCTTCTGGATATCCACACAGCCACTGTCTTACCTCTCTTCAAACCTCTGCTGAAGTGGTCCCTCCTCTACAAGCACTCCCTGTCACCTCCACCAGCCCTCTTGGTCCCCCTTTCTTGATTTGTTTGGCTCCATGGCATTTCCCACTGCCTGACGCCCCATCGGGCTTTCTCATTGCCTTTGTTTATTGTCTTTGTCTTTCTAGAATGGAAGCTATTGGCTTTCTAGAATGGGCCAGGGCATTTGCCTCTTGGTCAGGCTGCATCCCCAGCACCCATGATGGTTCCTGGAACATTGCAGATGCTCAATCAATATTGGTTGGATAAATGAATGATTTCTCTGCATTCTGAAGACGATGACAGCTAACATTTATCATGCACTTACTGTTTGCCAGGTACCATCCTGAGCACTTTCAATCTATCCAGGCATCAAATCCTCACCTCAGGGCTGTGAGGACTCAAAGTTATCCCCAATTTACAGGTAGAGAAACCAAGGCCTTCGGGAGGAGATGAAGAAACTTGCTGAATCCGTTTTCCATGCTGCTATTACCAGTGACCCCAAACTTAGTGGTTTAAAATGACACAGACTTATCCTCGTAGAATCCTGGAAGCGAAAGTCCAAAATGTCCAGCAGGGCTGGGTTCTTTCTGGAAACTCTCAGGAGCAGCCGTTTCCTGGCCTTGGCCAGTTTCTGGAGGCCGCCTGCATTTCCTGGTACCGGCCCATCCCAATAATCCAGGGTGACCTTCCAACTCGAGGTCCTTAGCTTAATCACACGTGCACAGTCCCTTTTGGCACGTGAGGAAACACATCCATGGGGCCCAGGGGTGAGGACGCCTTTGGAGGTGGGTGGGGGGATGCTGCGATTCAGCCTGCCACGCTTGCTAAGGCCACGTCCAGCAAATAACCACCGCGCCCAGATGCAAACTCAGATCTGGCCAACTCCAGAGGCCCCCGCGCCTCCACCCCATCCGCCTCTCCTCGCCACGGCTGCAGGACTCAGGCCCTGCTTTCCTAGGCCGGCTTCAGAGGGGCTGTACATTCTGGACGCGCTTTTCCCTCCAAGGTCGCCCCATGCCACCCCATCTGCTGGGCTCCAGTTCCTGGAACGTACCTCATTTTCTTGGCACCTGGGCTCACGGTCACCCTTCGGGCCCTTTCCTCCCACCTCCTAGCTCACGCTGCGCCAGGCAGCCTGGTGGAAGGAGAGATGGGGCCTCCCAGCTCCATGCCGGTGCTCACAATGGCAGGGAACATCGAGTACCTCCCGATCTGCAGATGGACTGGGGAACGGGGAAAGGTCCCCCCTTTTCCTTCCCTGCCTCCCCTTTTGCACCCAAGCCTTTCCCTACTGGATTTAAAATCCAGCGCCCAAACCTCCAATGCGTAATCCTCCTGTTTTCCTAATGTCCGACACTTCCTGGCAGCCGCTTTGGACTCTCCTCCCTCCTCAAAATTCTAGGTGCACCCACCCAGCCCAGACCCCCAACTGCTGCTCTTGCAGCTTCCTTCAAGAAGAACAGAGAAGCTGGAGGGGACTTGAGCACTGAGAAGTATTTTGGGGCATGGGTTCTGCAGTCCGAATGTCCAAGCTTAACAACGCCCCCACCTACCAGCTGTGTGACCTTAGGGAAGTCACTGCCCCTCTCTTGCCTCAGTTTCTTCATCTGCGAGATGGAATGACGATAATGTCTGCCTCCTAGGGTTGTTATGTAAATAACACAGTAAATATTGATGAAGTACTTAAAACAGCGACTGGCATATATACAAGTGCTATAGAGTATTTGTTTAAAAAGTAAAATTAAAGTGGGATTAAACTAGAGCAAAGCAAAGCAAAAACAAAACAAAACAAAGTAAATAAAAAGTTGCTTCTACCATCAAGCCCACATTTCCCATCACTGGGAAGACGTGTCCGTGTGTCCATCCGAAAGGCCCGTCCCTTCTTTGCACTTGGGTTCCATTTTCTTCCCTGGGGGAGACTCATCTCTCCCTAGCTGGTCCGTTTCATGCTCTCTCTGGCATCTTCCCTTTGAGAATCCTCCTTCGACCCGACATCCAGCTACCACACCACTTCCCCACTCCTCTTGGCAGCAAGAAGCCTCGGAAGAGCTGCCCTCCGTGCAGCCTCTGCCTTCCACCCGCTCCCCCAGCCCACTGCGGTCTGGTTTCCGCGCCCCCTTCTCGAACGAGGTGGCCCTTGTTACAGTTGTGCCCCCCCATCTTGTAAATCCAGCCTCTCTACCCTCATCCAGGCATCCCACCTCCTGGAACCCTCTCCTCTCGGTGCTGTTCAAGTTTCTATTTTTAAATAATTTCAAACTTACAGAAGAACTGCAGGACTAGGACTAAGGACATCTGTGACACCCGTGTACCTCTCACCTGTGTACCCCTCACCTGTGTCCCTCTCACCTGTGTACCCCTCACCTGTGTCCCTCTCACCTGTATACCTCTCACCTCTGTACCTCTCATCTGGTATCCTCACCTATGTACCCCTCACCTGTATATCTCTTACCTGTGTATCCCTCACTTGTGACCCCCTCACCTGGTATCCTCACCTGCGTACCCCTCACCTGTGAACCCCTCACCTGTATACTCCTCACCTGTGAACCCCTCACCTGTGTACCCCTCACTTATGACCCCCTCACCTGGTACCCTCATCTGTGTACCCCTCACCTGTGAACCCCTCACCTGTGTCCCTCTCACCTGTGAATCCCTCACCTGTGTACCCCTCACCTGTGTCCCTCTCACTAATGTACTCCTCACTGGGATTCCCTGATGTTGTCACTGGGCTGTGTTTGTCTTATCATTCATTCTCCACTGCCCTCGCTCTCTCCCCGACTCTTCTCTCTCTCTCTTTACATATATATAATTTTTTAGCGGTAAAACATACAATATAAAATTTGCCATCTTAACCATTTTAAACTAGATTCATTAATTCATGATCCCCAGTTGCATTTAGCAGTCATATCTTTTTCGACTCCTTCCTTCTGGAGCAGTCCCTCGTCTTCCCCTGACTTTCACAACCCTGACACTTTTGAAGAGTCCAGGCCAGTTATTCCATAGAATGACCCAAATTTGGGTTTGTCTGGTGGTTTCCCTCACGTTTAGGTTCAGGTGATAATGTGCTATTGGCAGGAGCTCCTCAGAAGCAACACTGTGTCCTTCCCAGTACATCCCATCGGGGGCAGGTGACTGGCAGGCCTAATGGCTGGGGATCTTTGCCCCGACATTTGAGGAAAGTGGCATCTGCCAAGCCTCTCCACCAGAAAGTCCCCGCTTTCTCCTTTGTAACTTCTCTCTAGGCTTTCTAAACCCACACTCCTGCGGTTCTCCCCCACCTCCACCTCCTTTGCTAACCCCTCCCTAGATGCCTCCTCCCCCTCCTGACCTTGAAACACTGTGAAGCTCCCCCCCACCCCGGGGTTTGGCCCTGAGCCATATGCTCTCCTCTCTCCACGCCCTCTCCAAGTTGGTCTCGTGCAGCCCCATGACTAAAATACCTCCCATGCTCCGGGCGCTTCTAAATTTGTATTTCCACACCCTCCCTTCCCCCAAACGCCAAGCTCCTATGTCCAACTCCCTTCGGGAGTCTCCTGGACATATCCACATTTCGGGTTCCCAAAACGGACTCCCTAATTCCCCAGCCCACTTCTCTGTTGAGCTTCCCCATCCCAGTGAATGGACCCAGGACCCTTCTAGTTGTTCCACTCAATTCTCAGCGTCTTAAAAACAACTATTTTTAATTGAGGTGGAATTCACATATCATAAAATCGACCACTTTAAAGTGTTTGATTCAGTGGCATTAATTACATTTACTGTGTTATGCAGTTATCGTCCCTATTTCCAGAAGTTTTTTATCATTTCAAACAGAAACCCTGTACCCATTAAGAAGTAATTCCCACTGCCTCACTCCCCCAGCTCCTTATAACCTCTGCTCCACCTTCTGTCCCTGTGAATTTACCTATCCTAGATACTTCATAAAAAGGAAATCATAAAATACATGTGCTTTCATGTCTGACTTATTTCACTCAGTACAATGTTTCAAGGTTCATCCAAGCAGTAGGATATATCGGAACTTCCTTCCTTTTTTATGACCAAATAATATTCCATTGCATAAATGTGCCGTATTTTGTTCATTCATTCATCAGTGCTATGGTTGGATTCATGTGTCAATTTGGCCAGGTGATGGGGCCCAGTTGTCTGGTCAAGCAAGCACGGGTCCAGCCATTACTGCAAGGACTTTTTTTTTTTTGCATGGGCAGGCACTGGGAATCGAACCCAGGTCTCTGGCATGGCAGGCGAGAACTCTGCCACTGAGCCACCGTGGCCCGCCCACTGCAAGGACATTTTGTGGTTGGTTAATAAACCAGAAGAATAAACTTGGCTTATTAAATCACCAGCATATTGATTGCATGCACAGCTGATTATATCTGCAATTGGCCAAGGGGAGTGTCTCCTGCAATTAGTGACATTTAATCTAATCAGCCGAAGGCTTTAAAGGAGACTCAGTTGGCAGAATCTCTCTCTTTGCTTCGGCTAGTCAGCCTCTCCTGGGGGATTCATTGAAGGCCTTCGTGGGAGCTGTCAGCTTGCTGCCTGCCCTACAGAATTTGGACTTGTGCATCCCCACAGGACCCAACATACTTAAAAAGTTTATTAATTTCATTTATAATAATTCCACTTTTAATTATATAGTAAATGGATCTTTGTGGTATACTTAACCCAGCCCTGCCAAAGCTCAAGACCAACCATTTCCTTCTACTCCCCTTCCACAACCTCCTTGCAAGTTTTATATCAGTGTTAAATTTTTTGCACTGGGTGATGGCACTTAAGCTGGTTTCATAAGTGAATATCCTTGTGTGTTGGTTTGAAGCTGTTATGTACCCCAGAAATGGTCATGTTCTTTTAATCCATTCTTGTGGGTGCAGATCTGTTATGGGTGGGTCTGTTATGGGTGGGACTCTTTGGATAGGTTCTTTCGATTTGAGATGTGACCCAGCCCATTCAAGGTGGGTCTTAATCCTTTACTGGGGTCCTTTTGTGAAAGGATAAAAGGCAGAAAAAGCTAAGAGAGCTCAGAGAAGGCAGAAAAAGCTAAGAGAGCTCAGAGAAAAAAGCCCAGTGAAGTTTGGAGGGAGCTAAGAGAGAGAAAGCCCCCAGAGGAGTGAAAGAGAAAAGCCCCAGAGAAGCTAAGAGAGGAGGCCACTAGAACCAGAGCTGAAGGCAACAAAACCCGGGAGAGAAGGGCCAGCAGACACCGGCCATGTGCCTGCCATGTGACAGGTCTCCCAGATGCCAGCAGCCTGCCTTCAGAGTCCAGGTGTCATCTAGTTGATGCCATAACTTGGACATTTTCATGGCCTAAGAACTGTGAATTGTAAGTTAATATATCCCCATTGTAAAAGCCAATCCAGGCTGTCAAATTGCAAAGTCAAAAAAAAAAGTTTGATAGCACACGATGTCAAGAGTGGAGAAAACAGGCACCTCCTTCTTACTCCTGGCAAAAGTACATGTATTGGTGGAAGCCCCCAGGAGGGCAGTTTAGTGAGAGTGGTTCTGAGAAGGTTCAAGTTCCAGTTTTGCCATGGATTAGCCTGAGCAATTACTGATTATTCCCTGTGTGCCTCCATTTCCTCATCTGTAAAATGGAGCACATAATAATTCTCCCTCAAACGATTGCTGTGAAGGTTAACTTAACAGTGTAAGGAGACTGGGTGTTTGGGTGGAGCAGGGACTGTGGGAACAGAGAGGAAGTGGATTTATTTGTGTATTTAAGAAGCACCTATGATAAGCAGGAACTTGTTCTGACTCCTGGAGACACAGCCTGAACAGGACAGACATCTGGGGCTACTTTTCATTTTCATTCATATCTGTTGGGCTCACTGATGAAACCCCAGTATTAGCACAGAACTTGGAACAGAGCTGGGGCTAAAAAGAATTTGTTGCAGGAAATTGCTCCTTCTTGATTCTCAGAAATTCACATCCTCTATGCTCCAGAACCATTGCCTGACTCTCAACCCCTTCACCACTGCTCATCTCACCCCGAGAAAAGTCCCGAGTCTCCAGCAATGGCTACAAGATCCTGCAAGATCTGGCCATCGCCTCCCCTCTTTTGGCACCTGCTTCCACTCTGACTTTCTCCTTAACTTTCCCTTGTTCAGTCTCTTCCAGTCACACTGGCCTCCTTGATGTTCTTCCAACACGTCGGACAGGTGCTAACCTCAGGGCCTTTGCATTGGCTGTTCCTTCTGCTTGGACACTGTTCCCATCTGGGATACTGTTTCTCCAAATATCCACATGTACAAACTTAATGGTGCCTTTCTCTCCTATAGCTCTCTACTCAAATGTCACCTCCACAAAGCCTTTCTTCCGTACAAACTGGAAAAAATTGCAACCCTTCCCCATACACACACACACATACAAGCACACACACACACATGCATGTACCCTTTTTCTCTCTCCCTTTTCTGCTTTGTTTTTCCCCATAACCATTTATTATCACATTGGGACATGTTACATATCTTATTTATTCTGTCCATGGTCTCTCTCCAATGGCCTATCAGGGAATTTGTCTCATTCACTGTTGTATTCCCAGGGCCAAGAATACAACTAACGAGTAACTTGAAAAAATCATTATGACAGGTAGCGTGGGTAATGTGATAATTTCCTTCATTTGTAAAGCTCTTTTACTCTTCCACAATAGAAAGAACGTCTAAAAAAAAAATCCAGAAGTTCGCAGAGAAAAATTGTAAGTAATAAAAATAAAAATAAATACTCACTAGTTGTATGGCCCTAGGTGACTTATCTGTCATAGTCTCAGTTTCTCTGAAAACATAGGAGCTTCTCAATAAATATTTATTCCTTCCACGTGGGAGACCTGGGTTCAATTCCCAGACCGTGCACCCCTCCCCCCACACTAAATAAATAATAAATAAATCTCAAGAAATATTTATTGATTGACTGAATGATTACATTGATAAAATAATATTGAATTCATGGATCATGGTAAAAAATCCAAAGAATAAAATAAATAAAATTGTTTTGTTGTTATTTATTGAATACTTCAAGATCCCTCCCAAATGTCACCTCTTCCAGGAAGCCCTCTCAGATGAGGCCAGGCAGGATTATCACTTGTTGCTCAGTGCCCCCAAAGTAATCTAGGCAGATATTGCTTTAAATCTGTCGAAACATGTCCCAGGACAAGGAATTTAGTATATTTTGCACTATACGTGCCCCTGACCAGGAAACAGAACACATCTTTTGGTATTTATAGGGCTTCTCTCCCCCCCTGCTAAAAGGCTGACTCAGAGTGCCCTAACCACCGGCCTGAGCTCCTAAAAGCAGAGCCTGTTCCACACACTCCACTGTGCCCAGCACGTCGTTCCAAGCCTGAAAACGAGGAAACTTTTCGGTAAATATTTGTGGATCGAATAAATGCTCCGTTCTGTTGCCTGCTTCGCAACCGGCAATGTGCCTAAGTCCAAGGACAAGCAATGGAGCCTCAAAGATTCCTAAACCCAAAGACCTTTTGAGGGAAAACTCATCTTTGTATGAGAATGGACATGTTATATTATGGAGTCGCATGTGGGCTTTTAATGACAAAATAAGACTTCAAAGAAAGTTCTGTCTAGGAGCTGTTACCTGAAAACCCAAATGAGGGGGATCATTTTCTCTCTCCTTGAGAACTTAAAAGACAATGTTTTCATCCAGACTTTTTGTTTTATAAAGGAAAGAAAATCCACTAGGAGAGACAGGAGAAGAAACTTATTATAGGGACCAGACCTCATGTGATTGGGAGAGGAGCTGGGGAAGTAAAGGCATAGAAAGGTTTGGTGGGAACATACAAAAAAGTTACTAGCCAGTGACCATGAAAGGTTGCTAGTGGAGGTACCTATTCAAAGCATTGCCTCTGCAACTCGTAATGGGTTTTAAGTCTCTATAGGTCTGTTGGCTGGTTAATGAGGAAACTGGATGGGAAGTGGGGAGCCACGAAGACAAAGGGAACCTATGAAAACTGTGGAACCTATGAAAATAAACTAGAACCCACAAGGACAATCGGAAGTCCACATCTATCTCTTACCATCTCCAATCTCACATCCATGCATGACCTGAGGAGAAGCTGGGGCTTGTCCCCCACGAAGCTACACACCACTTGGCCAGTGTTCAGAGGAACTGAAGGAAAACATCTGATGGGAGCTGAGGCTGAGATACTACCCCAGGCTAGCAAGGCCAGCCAGCAGCAGCTGCTTCATTTCCCCCCCTAAAAATCTCATGCAGATTTCTTTTTTGGACAACTCTACCCCAAGAGCCATCCAGAGATTCTAGGACACCTAGGCTTAGCTTAGCTAAGTTGGCACAGAACAAAATCTCCCCACAGTTCAGAAAGGGAGAGTAACCTACCCAAGGTCTCACTGACAAAACAGGAGCTGAGCTACGTGATACAATAAAGCACCTCATTCTCAGGGACTGACATGGCATTGTACAAGGTTAAATGCTTGGGTCCAAGAATCAGGGAGCTGAGGCAGGAAGTCTGGCTTTGCCATCCACTAGCTGTGTGACCCAAGGTAAGTGGCTTAACATCTCTGATCTCCAGTTTCTTGGACTATGCAATCAGGGGCCATCATGCTGTGTTATGAAATAAAATAATGTATGTACAGAGCTCAGCATAACGCTGGGCACATTGGGACAAGGTGTGATGACATTAGTGTATTTGCTATTATTTTCAATATTCCTGCACTTCCAATACATGGGCCATTGCCCTTCCCCTACCCGCTTGAAGATAGGTGTGGTCACATGACTTGCTTTGGCCTGTGAAATATGAGCAGAAGTCATAGGTGTCGCTTTCTGGTGGAAGTCTTTCAGGGCTGGTTTGGGGTGACCCCAGCTCCCTCTTGCCCTGCTCTGGTGATCATGGAAGCACACACCTATACGGAAATCAAGGTAGCCAGATCACCGAAGCCCCGGCATGAGGGAGTCCCAGAGAGCCACTCAGACCCACTGCAGACTTTGTCTGAGCAGGAAGTAAACTTTTCTTGTATTAAGCCACTAGGATGTGGGGACTTTTGTTACTGCTGCCTAACCTAACCTATCCTGACTGATACAGAATGTTAAACAATTGTTGTTAAAAACATTATTATCAGTAGCAGTATTTGTAGTGGCATTACTATTTTTGATATTGTTAATACTTGAACTTGGCCAAGTGAGGGAATCATTGTACACTTTAGGCTGGAGAAAGGAAGAAATGACCTAAGGGGGAGAGAAAGGGGTTAAGCAGCAGGGTCAAGAATGAGGAACCTGGTGGAAAGGGAGATTTTTAAATCTCAGACTTGTTTTGAAGGGAGTTCCCACTAAATTGGGGCAGCAATTGACTGTGAAGTGTGCTTGGCAGGTATTTCCTAAAGCTGTGTCTGCATGCTGGGCTCAGGGTGGTACTGGTCTCTCCACCTTTTAAATGGAGGGGATTAGTCAATATTTAAATTCCTTTTCAGGGAGTTACTCAAAAGCTGTTGAAGGGTGAATTGATTAAAAGGTCACTAACACAGATAATGATGTAATTTGGGCATCTTAAACTCTAATGAGAAGGTGGATGGTGTGGGCCTAAAATTGAGCTGATTGTGGAGCAATAGGGAGTGGTGAGGACTGTGGAAAACTAGAGAGCAGGTGCCCCATCTGCAGGAAAGCAGGAGCTTCTCAGCCCCAACAGAGCTTCACCAGCTGAGAGTGAGGGTTCATTTTGACAGAGCCTCTCATTTTTTTTTTTTAACATGGGCAGGCACTGGGAATCGAACCCGGGTCCTCAGGCATGGCAGGCAAGCATTCTTGCCTGCTGAGCCACTGTGGCCCGCCCATAGCCTCTCATTTTTTAAGAGAAATCAGAAATCTGAATTTTTTGTAATTTTTTTAAATTAAAAAGTGTTGGTTATTGATTCCCATTTTCTGAAAAGTACAGTTGGCCTAATAAAACACATCTGAAGACCTGTTCCCAGTGTTTAGTCTTCCAGTTTGACTTGCGTTAGAAAGGCTTCCTCATCCCGGTTCACCCCCAGGTCTCTGCCAATTGTGCCCTTGAGGGTCTGGATTCTACCTGTCCACAGGTGAATGACACAGAGGAGGAAATACCTTTGGTGATGGGAGAAGCTTTGAAATTTAAGAAAGACTGAAGTTCCCCAATGGATGTGAGAAAATCCTGTGCTGCCTCTGTTGTGAAGGTCATAGCAATTATAAAATGTGAAACAGACAAAACAAAGTATTCTACACACATACGTATGAATCTTTCTATGTTAGATAAAATGTATTTGGGAGGCAAGTTACGGAAAATTCAACTCAAATCAGCTTAAACAATAAAGGTCACATCCAGAAAATATAAAGAACCACAAAGCAACAAGAAAAAGATGATAACCCAATAGGAAAGCAAGGGAAAGACTCATAGGATCTTCAAATGGCCGGTTAGCATCTCAAAAAAGTCTGAAATCCACTGGCCTTGAGGAAGTTCAAGTTTAAAACGCGAGGTTCCACTCTTGAGAAACCACAACGAGATGCATGCCGCAATTGCCAAAGTGAAAAAGCCTGACAATAACTAGTCAAGGTTGTGCAGGAACTGGAACTCACACACTGCTTGGTGTGTGTGTAAAATGTTACAACCACTTTCGGCAATGGTGTGTAGTATCTGCTAAAGTCGAACATATGCCCAGTTTTATATCCAGCAGATAAGCACGTACATTTTCACATACACACGAAAAAAGTGTGTAACATGTCATTCCATTTATATAAAACACAAAAACACACAATACTAATCTATACTGCTAAAAGTCAGGGCAGTGGCTACCCTTGAAGGGCTATACCGACTTGGGGAAAGCACAGGACAATCTGCTGGGAATACTGATGATATCCATTTATTGGTCTGGGTGCTGGGCACACAAAATGGTTAGCTTGTGAATTTTCATTTATAATTTGCACACTTTTCAGTATATATGTTGAATTTCAGTTTTAAAAATTGAAAATAATTTTCAATTATGTAAGTGAATTTCAGGCACAGTTTGATCCGGAAGTATATGATGCCATCCAGGCTTAGTTTCTCTGTGCTCCTCTCAACTCTGCCTTCCTCTGGATGCAGAATTCATCCTCAAAATGCATTCTCCCTGGTTCTAAGAAGT
This sequence comes from Myrmecophaga tridactyla, assembly GCA_004026745.1. Classification (NCBI taxonomy): domain Eukaryota; kingdom Metazoa; phylum Chordata; class Mammalia; order Pilosa; family Myrmecophagidae; genus Myrmecophaga; species Myrmecophaga tridactyla. Next base: position 15,918 of record PVIY010034408.1, read on the forward strand.
CCCCCAGCGCTTATCTTTCACCTTTAGGGGGAATATGAAGGTAGTCCTCGCGATTATGACTTACGAAAGTTCCGAGCTTCATTCTAATTGGACTAATTAGTTCACGTGTCCAGGCCTGGCCCAATCCCCGTGACCTAAGAGATATCCTGCACTGATTGGCTTAGGCTAGGGTGACCATGTCTGAACCAATCATCATGGGAGGGTGTGGGATTATGCCAATTAGCTCAGCCAATCAGGGCCCAACTCTGGAGCAGGTGGTGCCTAGAATGTCAAACCAACCCAAACCTGGTGGCTTTTATTAATTTTATTAATTTATTAGGGAGGCAAGGAAGGGCGCTGTTGAATGGTCACGTGCCTAGGGCTTTCTTTTTTTTTTTTTAGTTTGTGTTTAGAAACACAAACTTACAGAAAAGTTACAAGCGTAGTACAAAGAATATTTTTATTTCCCCTGAACTATTTGAGAGTAAGTTGTCAGTCTGGAACCCGTGAGTACTGTAGCGTGATGTGTCCCAGCTAGTGACGTTCCACTATAAAGATACTTTTGTATTCTATGGGCAGACACTTTGAGATAACGTTGAAACCCATATTCCTCCAAACGCTTTCCATTTATTCATTTATTTACAGCTGTATGGACTCACGAATTCTTATAATGTTCCCGGAGTTACCGGAATATTATCTTATCTGTCACTCTCAGTTTTAACGTCGAGACTCAATAGGTCCCAGATCTGGCCAGTGGGAGCCCATCAAGCTGCTCCTGTGTCCTTCGTCCTGTTACCGACATTCTTAAGACTCTTCCTTAATTTCTGACTCCAAAGGATGCTCCAGCTCATCTAGCACCTTCCCTACCCCCTATACTCCCCCACCCCACCCAGGAATGAAGCCATTTTCTTCAAGAAGAAAGCCGGATACGTCTGATGGAGGGCGGCTGACTCCTCACCTCCAAAGGACCCCCTGCTACACCGATTTCCAGGCGCCGGGGCCAGCCAATGGCGGAGGCGCTGCTCGCGCGGTTGCCATGGAGACCGCGCGGCCGCAGTGCGCGGCGCGGCGGTGACGTCACTGCGGGAGCCCTACCTGCGGTCACTTGTCCTCGCCTCCGCCGACCCGCGGGCACTCAGGGGCCACCCCGGACGGACGAGCCGTCCCTGCCTGCCAGCACCCCCCGCACCCTCGACAACCTCCTCGGGCAGCAGCCCCCGATCTGCTGACACTGCCAGGCCCTGCGGGGTCACCGCCAAGCGGGGGGTGGCATCATCCTTAGCCGCCTCGGGAGCCACGCGTCACCCGGCAGACAGCACCTCGGCTTCACCGGTCCGCGTCGGCGCAGGAGTTCCCAGGAAACCGGTCAGAGGGGGACCGCGGAAGGCTGGACATCGGGCAGCCCTTTGGGCCGGGGCCAGGGGTGAGCATCAGTGACTGAGCTGGACAGATTGGGCCTGCTTGTCGCCCCGGGCCGGAGAGGCCTCACTCTCACGTAGTTTTAGGGAAGGGATCGGGGCATCCTGGAGAATTTTGTGGATTCCCGAGGCAGCTCAGGTGTGCACCAGCGGGCATACTGCTGCCTCAGGGAGCTGGGCAAGATGCTGTTTGGCGTAAAGGACATTGCGCTGTTGGAGCATGGGTGCAAGGCCCTGGAGGTGGACAGTTACAAGTCCCTGATGATCCTGGGCATCCCCGAGGACTGCAACCACGAGGAATTTGAAGAGACCATCCGGGTCCCCCTCAAACCGCTGGGCAAGTTCGAGGTGGCTGGGAAAGCCTTTCTGGAAGAAGACAGATCCAAGGCAGCCATCATCCGGCTGGCGGAGGACATCAATTATTCGGTGGTCCCCAGGGAGATCCAGGGCAAGGGCGGGGTGTGGAGAGTGGTGTACATGCCCAGGAAGCAAGACGTGGAGTTCCTGACCAAGCTGAACCTCTTCCTGCAGAGCGAGGGCAGGACCGTGGAGGACGTGGCCCGGGTCCTGAGGCAGGAACTGTGCCCCTCAGCGATTGGCCCCAGTGCGCTGCCCGCGAGAAAGTGCTGTGCGCCGGGGCCGGGGGAGAAACCGGCGGCTGGAGCCACCGCCAGGCTGGACGCGCCGCCGCCTCTGAACTCCACCGAGAAGGAAAGCAAGGCCGGCGATGGCAAGAGGGGCAAAAGGAGGCCCAAGAAAAACCGCCGCCGGCACCATGCATCTGACAAGAAGCCGTGAGGTGACGCTAGGGGGGCGTGCGAATGAGAGCGGGTTATAGCTGAGTGGGTGTGGTTAACAAGTGGTCGAGTGTGAGCCATTCATTCACTCATTCATTCATTCATTCATTCCACAGATGTTGTTGCACACCAGTCCCAGGCTCTCCTCCAGGAGCTGGGGATACCAAAAGGATCAAACCCAACAAAAATCCCTGCCCCATAGCACACCTATTAGTGGGTGACATCTGAGTTTCTTGGGTACACCTGAGCAAGTGTGGGTGCCGTTTGAGTAGATGTGGGTGAAAGCCGAGTGAGCATAACATCTGCTTGAGTATGGATCATTCATTCACTTAACAAATATTTCCTGAGCACCTATGGTGTGCCAGGCGCTGTTTTAGGCCCTGGGGATACAGAAGGGAACAACACAGACCAAAATCCCTGCTCTCGTGGTACTTATTTAAATATTTGAGTAGTGTCGGTAACCACTAGAGTTACTTGAATATATGAGTGAGCGTGGGTACTATTTGAGTGTGTGAATCGTATCTGAGTACGAGTGCGAGTAATATATGAGTTCGAGTGGGTAATATTTGAGTAGTTGTGGGTAACATCTGAGATCGTGGGGTAACACCTGAGTGCACCTTGCACGAGGGAGCGTCTCGAAGACCCACCGACAACTTCAAAGCACCGCTAGACCCCGGTGTCAGCTGCGCAGTCGCAGACGGAGCAGGAGTCAGGCAGCGCGTCCGACTGTTGCCATGGGGATGGCGGGCTGGCCCCCGCGCCTGCGCAGATGTGGGCGTGACATGGAGAAGAAACAGGGTCGGGGATTCCAAGGTTTTGCAGAAGGTCTCTTGCGGGAGATGAGGGAAAAAAAACAAGACCGTGCCAAGGAGAGCCCTGCTCGGGAGAAAGGCTGCGATCTCCGGCGGCCCGATCTTGAGGAGAGCCCCCTTTTGCTGGGTGTGTGGGTGGGTGTGGCACTCTAGTTTGGGACCCTGCTGGAAACCACATCATGGCAGAGCTTAGAGCCATTTTCTGTCTTTCAAAAAGATGTACCTTGACCGTGCCGCTGGCACGCGTCCGGATTGGGCGTTCCGTCATGCACAGACCAAGCAAAAAGCATGGGGAACACGTGAGCTGCCTGCTTTTCCCTTCTGAGGAACTCGCTGCTCCTGTGTGACTCTGTAGAAACGCTGTCACTGTTCTCTACACGCCGAGTCGCCCTTACGGGCATGGCCAGGCGTCGGATCCTTCTTCCCTGATCCCACATTATCCTGTCAGCCTCTGGGGTGAGGGTGGGGGTCCTCCCCCAATTAAATCCCAGAAGCTCTGACTTGGGATGGGAGGAGAGCGGGTACTCCACTCCCTAAAGAGTAAAAGGCAAGACTTGCTGGGACTGATCCAAAGGAGGTAAACAATTAAGAAATCACCTCTAAGAGTACTTGATTAACAATGTAACTTCCCTTAGTTGAGGATTTGCAAAGGTTAACGCTGAATATCTTTTCAAGATGTAATTCACACACACAATATAATTCACGTACACAAACACATACAGAGAGAGTTTTCTTACCTATCAAACTGGGCCACTGGAGACCTCCGGTAGTATATTGAGGTGGACATCAGTCACATTCGTGACTTCCAACATCCGAGCCACTTTCTTATTTCCGGGAGGCTGCTCCATTCTATCCCATTAGAATAAAAAAGTGCAGTTTCCTTCTTTATAATCCCATCCTCGCAGCCAGGGTATGTGGGTAAGGGTACCACTCTGAGGAAGTCAGAAACCCCTTTTAGGTCCTTGAGTTCCCAGCAAGTGTCAAAAAAAAAAAAAAAAAAAAAAAAAAACCACACAGAAGGAATTTTAGAATTCACTTCCATTGACAAGTGAATTGCCAGCTGTCTCCCTAAAAGAAGACTCCAATTTCTGTCCATCTCCCAAGCTGGGGCTCTAGCATCAGTTTCAACATCCTTTTCTTTTATGCAATGGTCAGGATAAAACTTCTCCTGCCATCTCAGTGCATATATTTGAACTTCTTGGAAGTGCATCCGTGATTAAGAAGTTTGTAGCTCTATACTGATCACATTATTCCTTGTAAATTTCAACCTGGGCATACACACTCACGCAACATTGTACTACTGCATTCATTGTTCTATCACAGAGTATGTGCTTGAATAAATGCCACACAAACCTCAGGCAGATTTGTTTGTTGCATGCTCTATTCCCATCAAAGCATAATAGTTGTATAGTAACAAGGGATGGTGTGACATTTTGCATCATCATATTGCAGTGTCAAGACTGTATTTATGCTTATTATGGGTGTTGGGTCTTTCCCACACAATATTTATATTTGTGATACATGGCATGAGCAGTTGTTTAATGTGGTCGATGAAACCAAAATTTCGTACTGCTTCTCTCTAAAGTTGTCCCGGACCAGTTGAGGAATTTTCTGGGGTTGTAATGCAAGATGTTATGTCAGACTGTTAGCATTTGAACCTACTTTTCTGTTTGTCAAGACATTGTAGGCACAGCAGATCCCAAACAAAAATTCATAAGTAAATTGGACATGCTGGCCAATGGAAGGCTGCAGGTGGCCTTTGCAAAATCCTGATTCCAAAAGTGGGTTCAGTTATAGCCCTTCATTGTCCTTTGTGATTGCTATGGTGATGTGCAAATGTGAACTTATACAATAAATGTGTGCTAATGAAATAAGTCTACTCTTTGATATGTTTGGGGGTCCTTAGAAGATTTCATTTGGAAAAATGATATGGCTGCTGTAGTCGTTTTGAAACCCCTTCCGTGGGATGCCTGAAGTTTTCCAGGGCTACATTTTTTTTTAACTTTTTTATTGTATAGTATAACATATATACAAAGCAAAGAACTGAAAAAGCAATAGTTTTCCAAGCACTCTTCAACAAGTAGTTAGAGGACAGATCCCAGAGTTTGTCATGGGCTACCATACGATCCTTTCAGGTTTTTCCTTCTAGCTGCTCAGAATATAGGAGGCTAGAAGGCTTAAATATTTTTTATCATCACAGTCGACTTTTATTTTCTGTTTTGTGAAAAATAACATATATACAAAAAAGCAATAAATTTCAAAGTATAGCAATACAATTAGTTGTAGAACATATATCAGAGTTTGGCATGGGTTACAATTCCACAATTTTAGGTTTTTACTTCTAGCTGCTCTGAGATACTGGAGACTAAAAGATATCAATTTAATGACTCAGCAATCATATTCATTTGTTAAAACCTATCCTCTCTGTATAACTCCACCATCATCTTTGATCTTTCTATCCCTCTCTCTAGGGCTGTGTGGGGTATGGCCATTCTAATTTTTTCATGTTGGAAGGGGCTGTCAACAATATGGGGGTAGGGAGATGGAACTATCTGATGTTCTGGAGAGGCTGGGCTAGGTTTCAGGACTCATCTGGTCCGGGGACCCATCTGGAGGTTGTAGGTTTCTGGAAAGTTACTCTAGTGCATGGAACCCTTGTGGAATCTTATATATTGCCCTAGGTATTCTTTAGGATTATCTGGAATGGTCCTGGTTGGGGTTTGGCAAGTCACAATAGGTAGCAACATCCAACTGAAGAGGGCAACATTATTTTTAAAAAGGGTGTTGCCAGATCTCAGTGGCTGAAGAAGACACAAAATGCACAGCTTTCCTCTATCCTGTGGGCTTCTTGGGATCTCAGGGCATTTTCCAGTGGCTGATGGAAAAGATGAAACAGTGTACCTGGAATAAAAGCAATGGCAGTTGTCCTGTGTTCCAGGCACTGTGCACAACCCCTCGTTTTCTTTAGCTCCCTACACCCTCCTGACCCTAAGAGGAGTGGTACTGCAGGTCCACAACCCCTTATCCAAAACCCTCAGGCCAGAAGTGGTTCAGAATTCAGAGATTTTTGGACTTTAGAAAAGGAAACAGGGACTTTGCCCTATATTGTATAACCACCCACCCACTCCCAGGGGGTATCTGGGGAGCCCCCATAGTGAAGCACATTAATATTTCTGTAGGGAAATATAGGGTATTCATACTAAGTGAAATAAAAATGGTATACCCTCATGTCTGCCGAGGTCTTGCCTCCAAAGTTTTTGAGTTTTCAGAAATTTGGGGATTTCAGAAGAGTAGAGATTATGAATGTGTATTATTATCATAAGCATCATCTCATTTTGTGGTGAGGAAAGTGAAGCTCAGAGAGGTTAAGTGATTTGCCTAAGGCCACACAGCAAACAGTTCACATGAGATTAAAACCCAGATTGGTCTGACAGGAGTCTAAGCTCCTCACACAGGACTGAGTCTCTCTGAGCCTGGAAAGGCCCTGGATGACGTCGGAGTCACAGAGCACGGTTCTCTGGTACATGACTGACCACAAATTCCCTAAGAAGCCAGTGGTGGCAGGCAGAACTCTGAAGGTCTGCTCTGAGGGAGAGGCGTAGAGCAGAGGATAATAAGAAGGTTTCTGCTTTATAATAACAAAATGCTACTCATGCTCATTGAGTACTTATTATGTACTGGGCACTATTCTAAGCACTTTCAATCAATAATTCATTTAATCCTCAAAGCACACTCTGAGGTAGATACAAATAACCCCATTCTCCATATTAGGAGACTGAGGCACGGAGCTACACAGTTTGTAAATAGAGCCAAGATTTGAACCAGGCTCGGATTCCACGGAACCAGGCTCGGAATCCACAGAACCAACCAACCATAGTTGCATTTATTGAGCACCTCTGATGCCCCAGGCCCTGAGCCAACACTTAACTTCCGTGATCTCATTGGCTGCTCTTCACCTCCCTCCCCCTGAGGTAAATCTTATTAGGAGTGCCGTTTTGTAGATGAGAAAACCATGAATCAAAGAGGTAAAGGGACTTGACCAAGTTCACCTAACAACAGAGTGATGGAGCCCGAATTTGAAGCCTGGCTCCAGAGGCCCTGTGTCCCACCACACAGAGGGCCGGCAAAGGGGCAGGGCTCGGGGGGCAGGGGCTGGCTCAACCCAAGGAGGAAAGGCGTCTGGGTAAGTCCAGGGAAACAACCTCCTGGGGTCTCAGGCCAGCAGCCCTTGCTGAAGGAGAGGGATTCTGAAGGCAGCGCACACAGGTAAGTGCATAGCATTTGTGATTGTCAGTGTTCCCGAGGGTGATGCTCTCCCTTCCCTGTCCTGCTCGGTGTCCGGGCTGGCTGCCCTCCCGGACTCAGTCTCCTTTGCCCTTTGACTTCCTGTTAGGATCAGCCAATGGGAGGCGGGGCAGGTGGCTGAGGGTGGGAGGAGAGAGAGAGGTTGGGGTATTTCTTCCCTGCTCCCTGCCGCTGGGCTCCCCGCTCCCTCCTCCGTTTCTGGCAATGGCCCCCTGTTCCCCTACAATTACAGTTCCTATCAAGAGCACTTCCCCCACCCTCCACAGCTCCAGCTCTCACAGACTCCATACCACTGCTTTTTCTGATGAAGGTAGCAGATGCCTTGGTCTCGTGCAGCGAGGTTTGGAGGCACAGAGTAGAGTAGGAAACGAGCCCGGGTTTGAGTCCTGGTTCAGCCACTTCCCAGGGTGTGAGCAAGTTCGCTTAACCTCCCTTTGCTTCAGGTTCCTTTTTTGTAACATGGGGATGGTGGTAACCCTTTTCACCTGGTTTGGGGGAAGAATAAATACGTTCAGCACTCTGGCTGGCAGGGAGGAGGCTGCCAAGGGTCTCGTGGTCCCAGACCAGTGGTTATTGTGTTCAGCGCTGAAAAATAACACAGCTTCCTGAACTTGCTTCATGCGTGCTCAGCAACCTGGAGAGATGGCTTACCCACTGATTCCATCATTCAATAAATATTTATAGGGCACCTTCAAGCGCTGTTCTAGATGATGTGAATTCAATAGTGCACAAAACCAACAAATAACTCTGCCCCCTGGGACTAAAATTCTAACGATAAAATCAAACAAGGAGGTATCAGGAAGTGGTAAGTGTGAGATTAAAGTAATCCAGAATGATGTGAAAAATCTCTGTGCGGTAAATTCCACAGATATACAAATATAAACATTTTTTTTTCTGGAAAAGTATAGAAGATATTTCTGATTACTTTGGAGAAAAAGATTGGAGGCTTGGAGCTGGGGCAGGAAGACTGGTTTTTCATTTTATGCCTTTCCATAACTTGCATTTTCTTAGCATGTGCAGGTACCTCACTTTTGCTTTATTATTTTTTTCTCGAGGCGACCAAGCGTACCCAGGTACAGGGATTATGGGCCATGATTTATATCCTTCCTCATTCCTCTCAGTTTTCTTTTAAACAAATAAAAAAATTGGAGCTATAATTATGTTTTGTTTATTTTTCTCCTGGGGAGATTGGAAAAGGCTCTGCCTGCCAGAGATCTGGGTAATTCAAACCACCCACAGCTGAAGTGCTCAGGGGGTTGGCAATTTTTAGAAGAATCTTGGGCATTTGGGGTTTTCATTTCTAGCATAATACTACCCGCCTCCCACCAAAGCCAACCAAAACCAACCAAACAAACAGCAAAACAACGAACCGTATGAGACCAAAGGCAGAAAAGTTTATTGTGTCTAGAACCTAAATTTTATGTAACAAATAATCTAAATCAACCTGTCTGGATAGCGCATTTCAACAACCCAAACACATGAACTCAGAATGGAAGCGAGGCCTTGTAAATCTTTATAGCTTAATGTAAAAATGGATGCATCTCAGATTATGTTGGGCCTATAATTAAAAAGTATGGGTAGAGTCCCTTGAAGGTCTGAAGGAAAAAAGAAATGGAACTATTAAGCTTTCCCATTTGGAAAACCCTAAGTACTCTTTCAACCATTTGGAACTCCCAAGAAAATAGGCCAAATGCTTGATTTTGAGACTTGCCCTTATGAAACTTATTTCTGTAGTAGAGAAGCTAAGACTACCTATAATGAAGCTAAGAGTTGCTTCCAGGAAACCTCCTCTGTTGCTCAGATGTGACCTCTCTCTCTCTAAGCCTAACTCTGCAAGGAAGTCATTACCCTCCCCCCTACACATGACACGGCATTCAGGGGTGAAAATCTCTTTGACAACGTGGGGAGTGACTCCCAGAGCTGAGTCTGGTCCTGGCACCATGGTATTGACAATGCCTTCCTGACCAAACCGGGGGAAAGAAGTGTAATCAAATAAGGCATCAGTGCCCAAGAGCGATCAAAGAAAAGAGGCTATTCTGGCAGCCACTCTTAGGCAAGCTTCAGTTAGATAGTGCTAATTGCCATTGTTTGCTAAACCCCAACCAAACATCACTCCTGTTAACTCTTAAGAGGGCTCGCACAGAGACTGTTATAAGAAATTCATGCATTAAGCTTGCTTTCCTGGAACCTGTATTTCCAGTGGCTTCCTAGGCCAGTTAAATTCTGAAACCCAGAGGGACCAGCCTGTCTAAGATTGAAAAAAATCAGAACAGGCATTGCCTAAAGATCCTTATAGATTGGGAACAGGACCAAAGGAGAAGGAGAAGGTATAACAGAGAAAATAAAATTTAATGAATGAATATGACCGCTGAATCACTATATTGATATTTCTTTTAGCCTCCAGTGTTTTGGAGCAGCTAGAAGGAAAAATCTGAAATTGTGGAATGGTAGCCTGTGACAAACTCTGAAATCTGTGCTGTAACTATTTGTTGAAGTGGACTTTGAAAATCATTCCTTTTTCTTTCTGTTTTTTGTATATATGTTATATTTCACAATAAAAAAACGTTTTTAGGTATGTACGTAATTTTTTTATGTATTTATTTATTTTTTAATTTAAAGAAAGCTAACCAGCTACATTTGACCAACAAAACCCAAACGTCACATCTCTGGGTTTATTCCCCGTTGAAAGACATTTCCATGGTTTCTCAGACTTAGATTTTTAAGCCAGCATTCCTCCAACTGGAATGTCATTGGCATTTTTATTTTCTGGCTTTTCAGGAAGGGTGGTTTTGGGGTCTAGGCCTAAAGCAGGGATAAAAGGCGGTGAAGACAGGCGGCCCGCTCCCACCCTCCGCGTCGACCCCCCTCAAACAGGCCCCCTCCCAACGGTGGACTCGCGTCCCCCCGTTGCCATGGAGACCGCCGCGCTGCGCAGGCGCCAACCCTTGGAGGAGGCAGGCCCTGCGGGGGCTGAGCTTGGCAGCTGAGACTGTGCTAGTGAGGAGAAAATCCAGCCAAGCCCTGGGACGCGGGGCCCTGCGAATGCAAAAGCAACTGGGAAGAGCCTACAATCCTTCAAAGACCTCGCCGAGACCTTAACCGCCTCCCTCCCTCCCCACCATGCAACTTTCTTCCTTCCTTATTTTCTTTCCTTGCCACCTTCCTTCCCTCCTTTTACTCTCAGCCAGCACCTTTCACGCGCCAGGCCCCGTTCCAGGCACTAGCGCTACATTAGGGAATAAATGCGTTTACATTCTAGTGGGGCCGGGGGCCGCAGCGCACCAAAATACAAACCAAAACACAGACAAAGTCATTTCTAATAGTGATGCTAATGTGTGTGTGTGTAGGGGGAATGGGTGGATAATGGAGAATTTGGGGGAGGGGCAGGCTCTTAACTTGGAGTGCATGGACCTCTGGAGTCTTTGAACCTGAATGGGACAAAAAAAAAACACAGGATTTTCAGGAACATTCGAGACTGAGCATCACTTTCATGTATGAGCATGTGTAACAAGCCATAGAAGGGATACAAGAAACTTTTGTATGTGACTCTTGTTCCTGAGTGGAACATTTCGAGTCGCATTTCACCTCTTCTAAATTAGGGTGCTGGTTAGACCCGCTGCCAGATCTTGATTTAATGGGCTAATAAAAAGAGAAAGAAAGAAAAACATACTTTGCCATTTAACAAATTCGTGGGTTTTAAAATATATATATTTTGCTGAGCCCCCAGTCTTGGGGCTTGTTCATATGAAACTTAACCCCACAAAGGATAGGTCAAGTCTACTTAAAATTTAGGCCTAAGAGTCACCCCCAGGAGGGCCTCTTTTGTTACTCAGATGTGGCCTCTCTCTCCAGCCAACATGATGAGCAGTCTCACCACCCTTCCCCTCTCTGCGTGGGACATGACTCCCAG
>PVIY010034409.1:0-27150 GCA_004026745.1 Myrmecophaga tridactyla
GTGTAGAAATTTTGAACAAGGACTGAAGGCCTATGGGAAGGATTTTCATTTGATTCAGGCTAATAAAGTAAGTAATGATTTATGCTCTCATTTTTTTATTTTTATTTTTATTTATTTTTTTATTCTCATTTTTATAGAAAGAAATTTAATGATCCAAATCATCATATGCTTAATTTGCTGTATTTTCTAGTTTTAAATGTTCTGTAATGGATATTTTAATATTTGGGGGATATCTTTAGCTTATTTAGGGAATTATAATAAGCAAACTTAGACTTTCTGACATAAATTTTCCAAGTGACTGTTTTCACTGCATGATATTGGAAGCATTTAAGAATTGGGAATTATTTGCAAGTATATTAACTTCAGGAGGTATAAGGGGTATGCAGTGTATACCTTAGGGCTGTTGTCCAAAATCGTGGCAAGAATTTTTTAAAGATATATTTAAAATAATTTTGAGATTTCAAAGCAATTAAGATAACAATATTTATCTTAATTAAAATATTTAATACATTTGCTAAACCCTGAATGGTCTAAGAATAGACATTTAAGATTTACTTTGTCAGAAGAGTATCTCAATAGGTCAGTTTGAAAATACAGTATTATAGTTGTTGTACGTTGACAACTTTATTTAACATGAGCATTTATCACTCTATATTTATAAAAACAGTCATACAATGTATATCCAAAAGAACTTATAATCAATTGCAGATTTACTTTTGGATTTAATTCTTACTCCTAAAATCAGATAAGATTTTTAATAGTAACTACATAATGGTAAAGAATAAAAAATTGTGTTGCTCCTATGAGAGACTGGGACAGGCAAAATTTAAATCTCAGAATATAAATGTAGTAATTCCAAGGTTTATGTGTGTCACATCATTATTAGTGAATACAAGTGGCAAGGAGCTTGGCTTTACATATTTCCTTAAGAGAGCATCTAAAGTTTTGTATGTTGTCTTATCTAAGACCTTGTTGAAAGCACGTAGGCTTATCCTTTATGCCTTATAGTCTATTAAATTGTCCTTTATACCACTGGATGTGATTGGATGGTGTCCAGTTGTTTTGTTCTAACACATACCTAACAGTTTCTTTTATATTCAGTAAATAAAATAATTGCTTCAGATTATGTCAGTTAATTTTTCTTAATTTTGTGCAGTAACTAGTAACGCTTGATTATCTTGTTGTATTTTGGTGTTTGACATAAGATATAACTAAAAAAACTTTGAATCTTAGGATTTGATATCTTAGAAAACAAAATAAAAACTTTACATTCCTTAATGTTGTATATAAGTCATCTTCTAATCTCAAAAATAGTATACTAGGAAAAGAATGCATTATGCTAACAACTAGCCATATGTTTCTGATTGTAAAAAAAACAAAACAAAACATTGTTTCATGGTTGAAAGGGACATTTTGAGTAAGTTTCTGAGCACCCCTGCTTGAATTCAAATACTATTGGCCTAGGCTATGCTGGATTAACCTGTGGAACCAGCCTCTGGACATAGAGGGGATGTAGTAAATGATACAACTGGCAGCAGCAATACCTGGCAATAGGATTTTTTGTTTTAGCAATAGGATCTTATTAGATGGTTTGAAACTACCAGCCAGAAAAGCCTTAACATACGAGAGCTTTTGGAATCTTTGTAAATATTTGGATGGTAATGTTTTAATGTTACAGGGTGTGGTCAGCTGATCTATATGTAATATACTAGTTGATCTGGTGAACAAAGGGAGAAAGAGAAGATTGGGCCCAGTGAAAACATGAAGATACTGTTTTAACTTCTGGACTTGGATTTTGCTCTGAATCATAAATTCTGTTTTATTGAGGGTTTTTCATAATACTTTAAACTTTGTCACAAACTGTCCTTTCATTTAGTTTTTCAGTAACAATAAATAATAAGTGACTTGGCTTATGATTTTTTTCAGAAATAAAATTCTACAGGAGGCAAAAGATGGAATTGTCAGAGTAGGAGAGGATGATTATTTTTAAAGTTCGAATCACCGTCAAGCTCCAAGCACGATGGGCCTAAATTGTGAAGTACAGGCAAAGAAAGAAAGAAAAGTATGTCAGGGAAGGATATAAGGGTATCAATAACAGTTGTCCTTAGGTGCAATCAGTGCCACTGGATGCCTGTTTCAAGATCAGAAATGTGTGAGTTAAAGCCATATCATCTTGCACTACAAACACTCAGGCAGATATCTTTTTTCCTTTTAAACTCCCAGTATTTTATACATTAACCATACCAGTTCTCAAGTTAAGTACAAAAAAGGAGATTTTATCTGCCAATTCTATAGGTGTTGAACATATGTAAAGGGAGTCATTCATTTGCACAAATAGATACAACACAGTAAGCCATGGGAGTAATGTAGTTTACAAAGCATTAGTATTATTATAGTAGCTTTTAACTCACTGTGGAGTATTCTCAGCCTTTCTAGAAAGTAAATTAAATTAGCTGAGTCTGGATTCTTGTTGAATGAGAATTTAAAGGTTAGACTCCATGGGTGTTCTGTGAGTGAAGTATTTGCACACTGTTCATAACATTATTAACCTGAATGCTACTTCCAGACGTTTTTAGTAGAGGAGTAGGATGATGATAGCTCTTTAAAAAATAGAATGCTGAAAATCTGAGGACCTGTTACCAGTGTATTATTTTTCTCTAATGGGCATTTAGAGAATAGCTTTCAAATATAGCTGCTGCTCTGTTGTATTTCGTACATTGCATCACAGAACATTTAAGGACTACCTAAATTTGTTTTGAAACCCTCTTCACCAATAATTCCTTTAAGGAGGAGAATGATTCTTAAAAACAAGTCTTTGTTTCTTATAGGTCCGAACAAGGTCAGTTGGTGAATGTGTAGCATTCTATTACATGTGGAAAAAATCTGAACGTTACGATTTCTTTGCTCAGCAAACGCGATTTGGAAAAAAGAAATATAACCTTCATCCTGGTGTAACGTGAGTTTATCTTCTAGAGCCATATATTTTTTTCCTATGCTTTCATAGGTTTTATTCTTGAGAGAATTAAGATTTTAGAATCTTGCTTTATTAAATTTTATTCTCTTAAATTTACCGTCTGTTGACGTGTCTTCATTTTATAAGGCATGTAGACTTTCATATGTTTTTATACAAATATTGTAAATCACAGTTCATATTGTTTGAGACAACAAAGATTAGTAAAGCAAAGTTGGAGTGTATGCTGTAAGTACCCCTGAGAGAAACTGGATCAGAGTTGCTATGAAAGCATGTTTTTTCTGTTCTTCAGCATAATCACATACAATTTTTTTTTTTTAATTTGCATATGGGCAGGAGGCACCAGGGATCGAACTCCAGACCTCCAACACGGCAGGTCGGAGCTCTGCCTGCTGAGCCACAGCAGCCGCCCCACATACAATTTTAATCTTATGACACTTTGAAAGCAGTGAGAAGAGGGAAAGAAAAAGGAATATATTTTCTAAAGTATACAGCCATGTGCCCAGGACTGGCTTTTTAAAGAGGAAGGGAAATTAACGTTTTTCCTTGTCCAATCTACTTTTGATGCCAGGAGCCAAAATAAGATTTAGATATATATGATATAGAAGGGAAAGGCATAAGAATTAATAAATTGGGTCAAATTGGGTTTTCATTTTTGATTATGAGCTTTTTGTAAAGAGCATGTACATATAATAACTTCTAGGTTTCCTGAAACTTTTCTGCTAATAGAAAATATTTACTAAATAATAGTGCAGCTTTAGTTTACTCTCAATGATACAAATATGGACTCTTATATCCACTATTTATACAAAGGGCTTTGTATATCTAAGCCAGGTCCCATGCTCAAGAGTTTTCTTTGCTTTATTCCATTCAGCTTTGGAATGAAACTGTTCTGCTGGAATTTGTTACTATAAATACATGAAGTAGGGAAGGCTTTGTCTCACGTGAATTTATTTTAAAACTGATGAATTGTTGTTACGGTAGAATTAACTTCACCATATTATTCTTGACTATTCCCTAGTGTTTACAGAATTAAAACAGTGTAAAGCTGTGACTTCCTTTGGTCAGTGTGCACCAATGAAGACCTTAAAGTTGGCCAAATAAGTGCATTTTTTATTCTGCTTTTCAGACTCCATGCTGGACTGTTTCTTGGTCACATTCATTGGCAGGTATCTCTACTGGTCATTCCCCTAGAGGATCAAACACTCTAAAACCCAACGCAAAATAATGCACAAGGGAATACAAGGGTAGTATGACTGCCCCTGGACATCATGGGACAGTGGACTGTATGCCTCATCCCCTGTTATTCAAAGCTTGTGGGCTAGAGTGGAATTTTATAGAGAGCAGTATTACAAACTTTAATCGCTTAGCATTAATAAATATTAATAGTTAATTTTTTTTCTGGATTGTTCATTAGTAGTGTTTAGGCATAATGATAAAGAACTCTAGATATAGCTATCCATTCTGCAGACTACAACTTAAAATGATCACGGTTTTCAAGCTATTTTATAGGGAAAAGCAATGGTAACATCTTTCATTTTTTTCACCCATTTCAGAAATAGTGTTCACACATGAACTACATTCAGTATGTCGTCATCAGCAGTAAGAACATAAGAATTGCCATGCTGGGTCAGACCCATGGTTTCATCCAGTTTTATCTTTCAGAAAACATCACCAAGGGAAGTGTTTTGGGTTGGCTTAGTTGGTCCTCTTTGATGTTAAGCTCAAGAGGTTAGGTAGGGATGTGCTGCCAAAAATAATCTTTCCATAGCTTCTCAAGACTTTCAAAGATATTTTATCTGTAAACTTGATTCCTCTTCAGGTTAAGTATTGTGCAGGTGGAGAAGTTAAAAGTAATCCCGTAACGTCTCTTTTCTCAGGCTTTAAGAGTTAACAGGGACTCCTCTGGTAAAATGAATTGCAGTGAACGAAATGTATTTTTTCCTCTAGACAAGAAAACCATCTAGTTTTGTAGGCTTCAGTTATGTCCCACCCTGTGTCTGTTACAAGGTTTTTTTTTTTAACAGAAGAAATAGATTATCATATATTCTATAAGAAGTAGTTTCTAGAATGTACATTATTTTCCAAATGAGGAGAAATTGTGGGTTTTTTTTTTTTAGAAGCATGGATAAATTTTTTTGGTTTGCTTCCAGACCGCCTTCCTCTTTCTGTTAATAGTTACTTTAAGAGACACAAAACATTACATAAATGTCTTTAGAGAAACATTTGAGAGAATTTTCTCATGCTTCTTTTTAGGTCAAAATCAATAGTTCAGTACATTATCTTGAAAGTTGTTCTTGTTTTAGGTTACCTCCCCTCCACCAAAATGCATTTTTGTGCCTAACAGCCTTAGAAAGATGCTACTGTAGATTCTTCCTGTTGATTACATAATAATTGAAGAACAAAAAAACAAAAAAAGAAGAAATTAACTTGGTACAACTCCAGTTACCTGAATGTTGCTCCAACCTTCTGGATGGTCTGCCTGACCCTTCTTTCTCCTCTAACCATTCTGGCTGCCATTAATGTCCTTTAAAAAACGTCAGCCTTTTATGATAGCATTGTTATATCCAGAAGTTTTAAAATAACTTTGATATCTAAACAACTCTAGCTTCCTTTGCTTGACTTAACAGCCTCCATTATCCAGTCTCATGGAGACTGTATTGATTTTCAACAGTTCTTTACCCTGCATCTTCTGTTCCCATTAGCCTTAACTTTGAAAGTCCCATTGACATTCATCATGCTCATTTCTGTTTCTGTACCTAACCATACACTTACCTAGTCTGTTACATGTTTCTGTAATTACAATGAATGTTGTAGAGATGAAGAGATCTTAAAGATCACAGAATTTAGTTCTCTCCATTTACAGATGAGTAAATATGAATATTAATTGATTAGCTCATGGTCACATAATTTTCCTTGATGTGTGTACCTCAGACTCTATTGGAAGCTTCTTGAGGTCAGGTTAACATGTCCTTATATTTAGTATATCCCCATAACCCATGTCATGGTGATAACCTTATATCTGTTTAAGATTGTAACTACTAATATAGTCTGGTATATACTTTTACTGTGGATTTTTTAGATCCACATTCTTACCCTCTTCACAAAATTCTTAAAATTTTGTATTAATATATCTATTACACTAATTCTGAAAGAATTTTTAAATAAATATATTCAAGTTTTTATTGAGGTCCTACCAGGCATGGGGATAGTTCAGTGATTAAAAACATTAAAATCCCTGTCCTTGGGGAATTACATTCTTATACAGAGGTTGCCAAACCTTTTCTGTCAAGAGCTAGAGAATAAATATTTTGGCCTTTGTAGGCTGAAGAGTCTCTTGCATCTACTCAGCTCTGTCATTATTGCACAAAACTAGTAATAGACAACTAAATGAATGGTGTGATTGTATTCCATTCCAATAAAACTTTACTTAAATGGCCAGCCCACAGGATACTATCTGATGACCCTTATTCTGTTGACTTAGTACTTTATAGTTTACAAAACACTTTCATATACTGATTTAATACAGCAGTCCTTTCAGGTAGATAGGGACAGGTATGGTAATCTGCATTTTCAGATTACAACACCTCAGATATAAAAGTTAGCCCAGATCTCCTAACCTAGCCCAATGTCACTTACCACAGCTACCTTGCCATATGATAGTTTCAGAAATGACTTAGGGAAGACAAGAGCTCATCCATAATGATATACTGACAAGTTAAAGCCAGCAGATAAGCACAGGTGTTAGCTTATTATACCGCAGATTCCAGAGAGAGGTAATACAGAAGATAAGCAAGAAGGTTTTTTAGGGAAGTGAGTCATCCTTTTTACTAAGCCCCAATTTGTCATTGGCATCAAGTAGCTTTTTAGAGGTCTTATAATTCCAGTTCAGAAATTCTTTCATACTCCTGTTGACATCACTGTCTCTTCACTTAGAGATCCTCCAGTTTTATTTGGGTTACTGTGAACATATGCCTTCTACTTTAAAAGTTTAAAACTTCTATAGGTCTCTGAAATTTGCTAGTTTAAAGATATAGGCATTTTTGTTATAAATGATGTAACTAAAAGTAGTTTTTTCATTTAAATGGTCAGATCCTGGTGTTGTGATAGATGAGATACTGCAAGTGAATGAAAGTGAAAATTAGGATATACTTGTTAATAAACCCGTCTAAATTTCATCTCAGTTTTAATTTTCAGGGTTTTTTAGTATGAAAAGTAATGTTGTTTTACTTAATTTTAAGGGATTACATGGATCGTCTTCTAGATGAAAGTGAAAGTGCTGCTTCTAGTCGTGCACCATCCCCTCCTCCAACTGCCTCAAATAGTAGTAACAGTCAGTCTGAGAAAGAAGATGGCACACTAAGCAATAGTAATCAAAATGGTAAGCAACCACAGAAACACTTCTATTTAGTCATAACAAAGGGTACTTTTATTTCATTAGCCTGAGAAATTCATTTTGGATTTCTGTTCAACTTACTTACCAAGCTTCAGCTTTCAAAGTAATAATTGTTAATACCATGGAAAACATATATAAAATCAGCATAAATATATGCTAACATACTGTATAATACAGACTAGTTGTAGAGAATTCCCAGACATCACTTAAAAGTACGTTTAGTGTAAAGGATAGTAAGTCAACAATGACTTTTCAGAAATATATTCTTTTTGAGTAGCATTTTTTTTTTCTTGTTGAATGAAGGTAAGTATTCCTGATAACTCTTAGATTGAAACTCAGGCCGTTTCACATAAGAAATACATGGATATTCATTCAAAAACCTTTAGAACTTACGATACTTTATCAGATTAGTGCTTTAAACATATAGATGAAAAGTAGGTAACAGGTGCTGTTTTGAATATTTAAGTTCTTTTTGATAGCATAATAACCTTTAAGGATGAGAAAAGATAAAACTGTATGTTAATATTTACTAGAAACTTTCCTATTTCTTTTCCATGAAAAGGAGATGCAAAGGGTGTAACTGGTGTGTATTTGAAGTTTTGATAGTGTTCTCATTTAAAATGTACATCGGACCAGAGATCACTGTGCTGATCAGCAAGACCTAGTCAAAGAATTAAAATTTCTTCTTTAATTAAAATGTTCTTCCTAAGTAAGTGAATTCCCAAGGAGAGAAAAACCCACTTCTCTCTAGGAGGAAGCTGGTGAATTAGAAGCCATGCCTATCTGCGTTCTGATGTCAGGAAGGGCCAATGAGAGCTCACCTCCCCCTGTAAGAAATGGAAAGAGGAACCCTATGAAAGATCTGACCTATGACCTTTGATCTCATACTAGCACTGCTGTATTACATATACTTTGTTCATTCAGTGACCCCTCTCTATCCCCGCAGTACTTCCCTTGTAAAAACAAGCCAGACAAAATTAAGGCCCAGTGGCAGCCATTTCTTGGCCCAAAAAGGTTCAGTGACATGACACCTATAATGGAAGCTACATCCATCCACTCATGCTGTGAGACTCTGATGTTGGGACCATGAGTAGAAACTTATGGAGGTGGACATTTGGTACTACTTCTGTCTACCTGTTTATTCACCACAAAGAGCAAATAAATAATTTCCCTTCTGCTTTAAAAAAAAAAAAAATTTGATGACATGCTAATAAGGACTAGGAGAGTATTTGTAAGTTACCTATAAATTACTCAGTAATCCAGAAACCATTAACATTAGGTACCTACAATCAGCATTTCCAGGATTTTTAACTTTCTAACCCAGTTTAATTATTGCCTTGAGATTTTGGATTTCTGACCTAATCCCATTCTCTCCTAGCTCTTCGGGCCTACTACTATAGAATTATTCCTTCAGTGTCAGATTCTGCATGACCCCCGTGTGTATCCATGATCTGAGTGCAGTTCTTAGTTGGAGAAAACAGATCCTTTATACTGAATATTTTTCAGATACTTAAATTTTAATTATCTCCAGTAGCACAGTCTGTATTTTACATTTTCACCAAAATTTGTTCTCAGTTTTCATAGTCATCTATAACATGACCTTCTATTGTTTCTTGCTCGTAGTAGAATATCAATGTTCTTTTCTTACCTGTTATGGAGAAAAGTTGCATTTGTTTTAAAATTAGTGTACCCTTGGACAGTGCAGCATTAGTGTACTTTAGCATTAGTATACCTTGGACAGTGCAGCATTGTTTTTAACATTATGGGAGATAATTTAAGTCCACTTAGATGGTTTTTCCTCTTAAGGTACAGAATATAGCTACCCATTAAGAATAAAAAAGTCTTGGTGTCTTGATTTTATATAGCAGTAGAAAACTCAACTTCAGAAAATAATTGATTCTGTTTTTACATGGTTTTAGAGAGCCCTTTCAGTAAATTCTTAATGATTTATGCATATCTCTGCTGAATTCAGCTTATTTAGGCTGCTGGATCCAATGCTATTTGTTGCCACATACTATCTAACATTAACTGAATGCTTAACATATGCCAAATTCTACTTTTAGTTCTTTAATCTTTTCAACCACGTTAGGAGCTAAATACCTGTTATCCTCATAGAAACATGACACTGTGGCAGAGAGAGTGTAAGTAACTTGCCTATAGTCTATAGTCACACAGCTATAAGTAACAGAGCTAGAACTCAGGCCATACGTAAACACATTTACAGATTTGATACCTAGTTCCCTTAATGAAAAGCTATTTTACAAGAGTTATTTTATAATAGTTTACAAACTTAACTTTTTTGTATTAGCTTTTCATCTATGCCTCTTCCAATTTAGGGGTGTCATCTAATGGACCAGGTGAAATATTAAGCAAAGAAGAAATGAAAATTGAGGGGTTACACATTAATGGACCAACAAGTGGAAATAAGAAACCACTTCACACAGATGTGGATACTAATGGTTATGAAACAGATAACCTTACTGCTGACCCGAAACTTGCCCATATGACTGCAAGAAGTGAAAATGACTTTGATGAAAAAAATGAGAGACCTGCCAAAAGGCGAAGGATGAACAGCAATGGAAAAGAAAGTCCAGGTTCTTCTGAGTTTTTCCAAGAAGCAATCTCACATGGAAAATTTGAAGAACTTGAAAACATAGATGACTAAATTTTAGACCTATTTTACTTTCTTTTGGAGTAAATTCTGATGTGACTAAAATTTTCAGGGTTGATGGGTTACCTTAAAAGTTGATTTCCTTGAAGCAGTTTGTGAAAATTTGACAATTTGAATTGAATCTTAATATTAGGACATAAGATTTCATAATTCTGAATTTTGCAGTTTTTTTTTTAAACTTTAAAACATGAAAGATTCTTTTAACGCTGTAACAAATAGGTTAGTAAATTTAAACTAAAGATGTATCAGTACCTTCACAGATGATGTATTAAACATTGTAAAATAAGTGCCTACAGGGTACTTACTGCTTAGTTTGATGGAGGAGGAGGAAAAAAGTTCAAATTTCTGCTAAATGCCTATTATTCTGAGTTTCCTAAAATGACTAAATTTTTAATTCATTTTTCTCTCTATACAAATTGAGTATCATTATTAAGGAAACCCTTATGAATCCTGAAAGTTATGCTAGCATGATTTTTTATATATAGAAGTTTAAAAATAAACCAAGTCAGGTTTGTATATGTAAAATTGTTGACATCAATGATGTCTTTCCATATTCTTATCTGGGCTTAAGAAATACATTCTGTATTTTTCCAGATTCTTTGTAGCCTTTGAAAGATTTTTACAGTACATATGTCTTGACTGAGCTGTCCTTTCTTAATACAAAAGCTTGTATAATTTTCTTAATTTGTACAGTTGGTAAACTTTTATGAGAGGAATTGATATTCTGAGTCTGTCAGCTTTCATTTTATTTTGGTAAGGTTTTTCTAATGAATTTTTAAGTGTGTAGTAACTAAGTCATGTTTCTTATCCAGGTGGTAAAAGCATTCTTAAAGGATTGTGAAAATTTGCTTTTTCAAATTTCTACTTAAGGACAAATAGTTTGAAAATTCTGAAATTAGGTATGAGGCTTAGATTACACAGTTTGTTTTGCATTTGCTGTTATTTTTGAAGCAGAAGTTTCATGTCAGTTCACGTGTTTAACTGCATCATGCTGACCAGAATCCTGTTAAGTTATTTTTATATGTATTATAAAATTTCCCAATTTTGCATTAAACAAACAGAGGGAAAAAGGTTAAATGATATTTAGATGCTGGCACACACAAGGAGTAACTGTTGACAGCCGACAACATTGATTTTATGTAAACAAAGTGACGAAGTTAGAAACTTCAAACTTTTCTAATTATAATTCTGTTTTTCAGATTTGATTATGTATTTCCAAAATGAAAATCTAAAATCTGTATGTACAAATTTAAGATAATTAATATACACAGTAACATTGCTCTGTGTGCTTACAAACAGAATTATTCATTTGTGTAGCCTTGCAAGAGTGCCATTTTATTTTTAGTGCAAAATTGTTAAAAATGTAGTTTTATACAGCTGATAGACTAATCTATATCCAAACTTTTGTAAAAGATTATTAACTATTCTTTTTTCTTATCACAGGCATACTCCAAATGCTTCTATTGATTTTCAGCCATCAGTTCAAGAGCCAATGCCTTTTTGAAATAAACCTTCTGGAGTCTGCTTTTAATGGCTCAACTGTTTAATGGAATTTAGTAGAGGCTTGCACTGAGAAATTATGGTTTAGGCCTTATCCCCATGAAGTATTACTGTTAACATATGTTCAAACTATTTCCCTTCTCCAATGTGAACTTTTTTCCCCAAACAGTGTTACAAGCCACTTTAAAACCCTTGACTTCATGTAACATACATTCATTGTTCTTACATACATATCCAAGTAAATCAAAATTTTGGGTGGTGGTGTTGCTAAGCCTGAGTTTCTTGTTGTTTTACCTAAAACATTAATTTATTCAGAATAGCAGTAGCTTTAGCAGATGGTCACAATCCATTTTCTAAATCAGATTTTATTAAATTAAATCTAAATGTCCAAAGCATCCATCCTAGCTCTTTATCAAAGAGGGTCAGTAGAAATGTTTCAAAACAATGGTGGTGCTGTACTTTTAAAATTGTTCCAAAAAGAGAAACTAAAAAATGATGAAAGAAAAAATTGTTCCAAAAAAATAGAAATGCCATTTTCATCTTTTCAAAAAGATGCATTTTGTTTGCAGGTTTGTGAAGTTCTTGCAAACTAATATTACAGGAGTGTTTTAAGTAAATTTTTCAAGCATGTTTGCAAATACGGCACATGTGTAAATATTTGGGAATTTTACTTTTTGTAATCTTATCTTTTTAAAGTATGCCTAATGAAAGACATTCCACTAAAATACCTAATGCTCAGCTTTTTATGAAGAAATATTTAATTGTATTTTGTTTATACAGGTATTTCACACAGTACTTTGTTCTGCATAATGTAGCCACTATAACTTGATAAGTCATTGCACTACTTCTAAAATTTTAATATCATGAATTTAATTTGCTTAATATTTAGTATATTTCAGAACTCTTGACAAATTGCATTGGGGAAAGAAGCCTTTGTTAATAGTTACTTAGTTTCCCTAACCCACCCCCAGCAAAGCAGTATCATTTTTGTTTGGAATGGTATTGTTTCATGATGTGTTTTCAAATAGAGTTCAGAATCTGCAACTCAATACAACACAAATTAAAGTTATAAATTAGGTGTTTTAAAATTTATTCATAGTAACTTTGCACTGTAAAATAATTCCCTTTTCCCATTACCTGTCTGCCATTCTGAATATGCTTATTAAAGTATTTTTTTAAACATATTTGTCTGTGTAATACTCTGTAAATGACTTTCCTTGGACTTATTCACTAGGTTTTAATTATAGATTTTAATGCATATTAAATATATGCAATGCAAATATATACCGTCTCTATTCCTTCTACTCCTCGATATGTTACACGACATTCACAGTCCTGGCCTCCTTTCTCTTGGTCTCTGGACCTCTACTTCACCTTTGACTGTATAATTAAAAAGAATGTTTCCTTCTCTTATAATTCATATTATATTTTGTAGAACTTGTTTTGTCACAGCATTCTGCCATCAATGGGAAACTGGGTACCTGGAGTAACAAGATTGGTCAATTTCTGTAGGCAGTAATTACTTGTATACTGATGATCCAAATATCGCATCAGAGATGCTGAGGTTTTACCCACCTAAAATCCATACAAGAAATGCCAGGATGGGAAAACAAGTGGGGGTGGGGGGTGAATTACCAAATTTGAATCTTTTTATTCTTGCTCTTCAAATTGCTTTTTTCCTGTATCATGTGATTCTGATATCCAATTTTTTTTTTTTACCATAAAATCAAATCTGTTCTTTAATAAGCCAGGCCAGGTTCATCTTTGCAAAATCTTACAGGGTCATTTAACCAAGTTATAGCTGATTTCATGTATTTGAGTATCTGGAATACCTTTCTTGTAATGCCAATTTTCCATAACCTCATTTATTATGTACCCTCAGTATTGGGCTAATATCTTACAACACCTGGATGATGGAGTTTTTCCTTTTCTGAACATTTTCTTTTAACCTTGGCCTTCATACTAGGTGATATACCTTGCCAATTGGTGACAAGTTCTTACCATGTTGCCATATACTCTTATTGGGCAATACCTGTGCCAGGTACTATGCTTGGCTTGTGGCTTCATTGATGTGTGGCATGTTCTGTTCTTCAAGGAGAATCCCTTAGAGAGGGCAAAATGAAAGGTTGGATAGGCACAATTTCAGAGAAGCAGTTCACCTGTCATCTACCATATAATTCCAGCCAAGATTTTTCTCAAACTTAGTAAAAACTAACAAATTAATGGACAATTACCCCTAAGAAATAAGATTTATTGTAGGACTGATCACAATAGCTGTGGATTACTCAGGACTCTTTCCCCTTGTCACTTGGTGGCCATTGAGATGGGGAGTCAAACATCCAGAGTGAGGCCGAATGCAAATTTGGCATGGCCATGAAACGGGTGTACTTTTGACTATTCTCACCATTGGTAACATGAATGAATGAATGAATGAATGTAGAGTTGGTTTAGTGTGTCTTTCTACAAACCAAATAGAACTTAAATTTGGAGCAAGTTCAGATAGCTCTAACATGGTCTGTATTAAAGGGAAAAGAGCTCAGGGCCCTGAATTGGGATTTGTTTCTTCCAGAAACAAGGAAATTAAGCAGAAGATGGCCCCAGTGGACTATACTGAAACACCTTAAATTCCTAACAAGAAAATCAAGAACTTACTCCAAAGAGGAACTTCACAGTACCTTGGTTTACCCTCGTCACCAGTTGTACTTTAGCTGAGTAAACATAAGAAACCAGTTCTGACTGGGATCTGATAGTGGTGCCTATCATTTTGATTATGTTCTTAAATTTTTTCAAATACTCCCATTAACTATCTTGAACACATATTTGTAGGTAATGGAAACTTGGATGTAGTAGTTATAAACTTTCAAACAGCCTGAATTACGAATGTCATGAACTGCTTTGCTGCATGGCTCTGCTATATTGCTGTCAGCATTTGTTTCTAGTGTTTAGCAGACATGAATTTGCATTTTCAAAAACTATAAACACTTAGACTATGCGAAATTCATGAGTGGCTAGGGCCTATTAATAATTGAGCCAAAGAAGACAAAGCCACACACCATGGATTATGGCAGATAAAGGAGCTGTCAGGAGAAATTTGTAGGATAGAAAGCAGATTGTTTCTTGCAAACAACTTACTCAAGTTTTCTCTCCCCACAAGTCTGTGCCTTGAAGAGGGAAAATTCCCCCAAATTAGAAAAAAAGATGGATACCAGAGGGTCTAAAAATGGGATAATCAGACTCATTTTCTGGCAAGAGAGGAATAGATGCAAGGAATATAATATGAGAAAGGCTGCGCTCTAGTCACTGCAACTCCCAGGAGCATGATCACTGAGCCAAAGGTTTGGAAACTGACAGAGTTAGTTGCTAAGAAACTCAGTAAACCATGATGGACTGAAGAAGTTTCTTCTGTTTTCCAGGCACCAGAGGGATGGGCTGGGATTTAATTCCTGCTGGGTGGCAAGATGGGGACACAGAACTAATTTGATCTAAAAAATTAAGTAATTTGACATTTCCTCCATACCCCAGTTTGTGAAGATTCAAATACCCACTATACTCAAAGCTGATGAAGTGTGGATTTGACTCTTAGACTGATTCCAAAATCTACCCTCAAACATAACACTACTTACTGCTTGTCCTAGGCAGCTCCACAACATTGGAGCAAAGCACAGGCTTCAAGGGAAGGCAAATTATGAGACTGATTATATACCGTCTAAGAAAAGGCTTTGTCACAATTAGCACTGTCCAACAATGGAAACTTTCTATGCCTCTTTTCTGGCCTCTAAAAGATAATAGGACTTACTTTAAAGAATCGTTTAGAGGATCAGAATGTGTCAAGGCCAAAAAAAATGCCAAGCACGTAACTCAATTTAGTGGTAAAGCAGATACTCAGTTTCATTGCTACACTTCAAGCCCTTTTGGGAAACACCTGGAAACACAAGTTACTGACCTTAAAAATATTCATACCCTTTGATCTTCTGAAGACAATAGAGGAAAAAATATTCACCACAGCTTTACTTATAAATGAAAAAAGCCAGACTTCCTTATCACCTACTAATCCTACCTCCCCAAATAATTCAAATCTTGCTCTTCTGGGTTTCTACAATTGTAATTTAGGACATCATCATTTCTCATGAGAACTTGTACCACAGACTTCTCCATCAGATGTACCTCCCTCCAGTCCCACCCCTTCCTTGACCCCTGCCTGTTAGTAATCCACACCTTGTCCTGAATAATCTTGTTGCAGCGCAAACCTGATCAACTGTTCTACTCAAGGCACACTGGTAGTCAGTGAGCCAAATCTGGCTGGCAGAGGTACATTAAAAAAAAAAAAGTTAACTGAATGTCTTTGGGCAGGTGTGTTCCATAAGCCCCACCACTATTTAATGATTGCATTTCTTTGGATTTACACATTTAAATGTCACACATTTAAATTTGCCAATCCATGATGTATGGCAGACAGTCCAACTACTGTCTGACCTGTTCTTTCCAAAATGCAGATGAGGTCATGTTTCCGGCCTGCTATGCTCAAAAAGAAAAAAAGTAGCTATATATTGGTTACTCTGTCTAGATTTATTCATTCAACAAGTATTTATTGTGCCCCTACAATGTGCCAGGCACTATTCTACGTGCTGAGGATACCGCAGTATATAAAACAAGCCAAAATCTTTGTCTTCAAAAAGTTTAAATCTGATTACAGGAGATGATAAGGGGAGTATAATGAGAGCCGGGTACCATTTCAAACAGGCTGTTCAGGGAAAGTCCACAGAGGTGAGGGCATGCACAGTAAGGATATCTAGGGGGAATGCATTCCAGACGGGGATGCTGGAGTGCTGTGCCCTCCAACATCTTTTCAAATTCTAGTTTTTCTTCAATAAGCAACTCAAACGTCTCTTATTCCAGGCTCCCATAAATTCTTACAAATACCTCTCATTTGTGGACATAGTCCTCAAAGATATTCATTGAAAAAATTATCTGAAGGATAAGCAGACACAGTGAGTAACTCTTGAAGAAATACCCCCAATGCATTCTTCTAACACAAGGAAGTTATCTGAAATGCATTATTCAGAAACAAAAGGGTTTCAAAATAAAAGTCCAGACTTAAATTTCTCAGCTGAGTGAGGCTGAACAAATCTTCATCTTGCTTAAGCCACTATTTCTGGTGGTATAAGGAAAGAGGTATAAGAAATGAAGACGAAATGGGCATGTTAAAGACCGAACTGTAAAAGGCACACAGTAGGCCTTCAGTAAATACTCCTTTTCCTTCTTTCCTTAGCAAAGCCAACTGCTTTCCATCATCTATCCTTCAACAGTGACAGCTACCACAAGAGGGCACTAGCAGCACAGCTGGAAAGGCACGGTTGCTTTGCAGCCTCATTTTCAACCAGCCACCAGTTCATGCCTAAGCTTAAAATGCACAGTTGCATTTAAAGGAATGCAGTGGCATTTGACAAGCATGTAGAAGCAATGCGCTTGGTACTACCAAATCTACTGCAGGCTAACTAGGAGAAACAAGAACAGCATTGCATGGCAGTTAAGAGCATAGGTCTTTTGGGTCAGACTGACTGGGATTTAAATGTGGGTTCCATGGCCATATTGGGAAATTTAACTCACTGAGCTTCATCTGTAAAAAGAGTGTCAAGCCTCTGTTAGAGGCTGTGTGCTAGGCCCAATGAGCTCTGGCTTGATAGGTGGATGAGCAGATGGACAGATAAGCCCCAAGTGGTAAGAGCTATGAGGAAGAACTGGGGGTACTGGTAATTGCTGGACTGTGTGATACACAAAGATGGATGCTCTATGCTCTCTCTGCTCCATTCAGCAATACCTCTACTATGGCTTTCCACACAGCATTATGCTGCAAAGAAGCCAAGCAAGACAAGAAATCAGAAAACGGCTGAAAGAAAGACAGCACGTATCTTTAACAAATTAGGAAAAAAGATTCTAAGAGGATTTTAAAAAGTTGATTAAAATACATGCTTTAATGTACTTCTCTGTTGGGTCTGCCTGTAACTCTCCTTGATGAGCATATTTTATTTGGGTGTTATTTCCCAGTAAACCTATTCAAAGAGGCCTGATTATGCACATGAAATATCTTGAAAGCAGAAAGATTAGCATTTCTTCTAATTTACCATAAGTATGCCAAAGACACTGGATATTTATTCCTTTGTGTTATTCATGGAAAGCATTTGTACGGTAAACAGTATTTTCTCTATTACATGTCTCCATCAACTAACTGGATGCCATCATCTTGAATGTGGGCAGACTTGTGCTCTTGATCATCTCTGCATTCGCTTAGAAAAGAATTTTAATACACATGTTCAAAAAAAAGTATTTATTTTATGTCACTATAAAAATACTTAGGCACATCATTTTCATTTTTTTATCACTTGATTTACCTATATTAATCCTCAGTACCTTTTAAAAACACTAGACTGGTCATTTGGTAAATATATTGTGAGAAGCCAACATTTGTAGACAACATCAGTTGATCATCAGCATGAGAAAAAAACATTTATGAACAAAATAATCTCTAAAAACATTTTTGTTAAACAATAAATCTAACCAGTAGATTTCCTTTTATAGAAGTATTTTCAAAAAACAAAACTTAAAAAAAAAAACGGTAGAATAACACCTCATACTACCGTGAAGCGACATCCTAATAATAATAACTCAGAGGATGGGTTCAGAAAACAAGGATGGTGCAAGAGATTCATCTACTGACAACCGAGATAAGCCTCAAAGCAGAGGCAGTGTGTAGTCAAGTGCATTTAAAATTCAGAGAATGGAAGAAGGAATGCCTGGCCTATACAAGGCCTATGTTAAAAGGTGACAAACTGGGAAAGCTTTAACTGGATTACCATTGGAAATGTAATTACTTTCCTCTAATAGAGAAAATAATTTTCCTTTTATGAAATTTACTATTACAATATGAAAGTAACTTTATTCCTCTTCAAAAATAGGTGGAACCATCTGCATCAATGTCCACACTAATATCTAGTAGTTATTAAAAAAAAAAAATAGACAGCAAACACAAATCATTATCTAAGCATTCTAGAGGCAATGAAGGGAAGGGTCACAATTTCCAGTAACCACACACATGGCTCAGACCGCTAGCATTTAAGAAGCACAAATTAAGAATCTCGTTTTGCTTATAATCTCACCATAAAATGACAAAATTACATCAGCTGAGTGTCTAATATGTGCTAAGCATTGTACTGAGTCGTTTTATATCCATTATCTCGTTGCTTCTGAACAGTGAAATCAATTACAGACTTATCTATAAGAAGGAACCGATCTTAATGAATTTTGGGGAAGCAAGAATATATGCAGTATAAGCAGGAGGGACCCAGGTTGTTCACAGAATTCTAAGAGCCATGTCACTTATCTCAAAGCTAGAAGACTAGTATGAGTTACAAAAGTCCTCTCAGATAAAAAATAAAATCCGTTAGCAGTTTTCATCTGCTTCCTTTTTCTCAACTAGGGTCCAGATCACCACCTCCGGCAACATAATTGTATACTCTTTGAGGCCACATTTACTCCAGGCTCCCCAGAGCAGCATAGTGCCTGGCATGTTGGCAGATCTTCAGTAAGTCTCACTGAATGAGACCATAGGTACTATTCTAGCAAAATGTAAAAGCTCTACTATGCTTTCTGTGAAGATTCTGCATCAGTTTCACTGGCCCAAGCTTTCCCTGGATTCTTGATAAAACAAGAGTATGAGAAACCTGCAATACATTCTTGGTTTTGTTTTTTTATCTACATGCAAGCTGGATTCTATAAATGACTCCTAAAGGAGGCAACAGCAACATGAAGCAACCTGACATGTTGGCAGTGTAAAGTCTGGCCAACCAAAATTATTCAAATTGATCTGACATTAATTAAAAGTAGACTGGCCATTTCATGGGCAAAAGCAGAGGACCTTCACTTTCATTGACCCAAGGAAGAGAAGCCATATACTCATGAAATTTGGCCTTAAGAATTCTCACAATCAACTGTCTGAATGAGCAAACTAAGGATTTCACCCTAGACTATTTCTTTTACTCCCTGGAGACAGGAGATCAAAGAATTTTTGCCTTGTAAGATATCAACATTGCAACAAATTTCAGACATTCTAGGAGGTGCTAGGGAACCAGCTATAATCTCTAATGTACTATACCAGGTCTGTACATAATCTAAACACAGATTCTAAAAACAGCTCTTCAGTCCATTCAATCTCCTTCTTCTCCAGGCTGCTCTCTCCCATGTTGACAGTTTGGTGACAGTAGTAGGTGACTTCCAGGAATCAAGACACAAATAGGGAGAAAGTTGTAAGTTGCTGTACTGCTTCTGGTCAGTGAGAAGGTTCAGCATAGGCCAGGGACCCCGAGGTATAGAAGTATGTCATGTGCATTTAGTGAAGCTATAACTATATAAGATTGTCTCAAATATACCTGGAGAGACGAGAGACCTCCAAGAAAGCCTGACTCCCAAAAAGCAGTTCAATCCCTGGCCAAGCTCTAGTTCAACACCTTTAAACACAGCCAAAGGTTCATCATGATGAGAAATTCCACAAAATATTACTCCTAATGTCAAACTTCCATCCTTCATGTTGCTAATAGAAGAAAGAACAGAACCACTAAAATTAGCTCTCACTATACATTTCCACTGTGCCCAGACAAAACCAGGTAGTGGCAGGTAACATTCACAGCCAGAAATGCACATCAACTGAGGCCAGTCCAGAAGTTGGATGAAGGCTCCAGGTTAAGACCTGTCATTCTCCCTCCTAGGTGTGTATGTCTATTTCTCTCTAACTCCAAATTCAATCAACTATTTGCCTCTTTAAAAGAGATCAAGCTAACTTAGCCAGTATCCCTACTTCCTCACTCCTGCAGAAGGAAAGGGGAATTAATCAAATGGCAGCATTGGTCAATGAAAATAACATGGATTTTAATTTACTAGCAAGTCACCTACTTTCTCTGAGTCTTGTCTTCTCATTGGTAAAATAAAGACAATAACATCTATCTTACACAAGATAACATCCTATTCTCTCACGGGAACTTTCCCAGCTCAGATGCTGTTGGTAAAAAATGAGCCTAGGACCTCTTACATGGAATTTGTTCTAATGGGAGCTGACCATTGGACTAATTCTGAGTTCATAGCATCACTGGCCAGGCTTTAATAAAGACCAACCAAAATAATGGGGGGACATGAATATGAAAATTATCTCAATAAAATTCTTTATCAAATAAAAAAATAATCAAAATCCTCCTCCAGGTCCCTTGTTGAGAAACCAAAGTACCAAGTGCTCACATTAATGGAGCCCAGTGGATTCCAAACTTAACAGAACTAGGGTGTATATCTATTCAAAGATACCCAGTCTCTTGCACACTGACTACATAATTAGTCTGAGCAAACACACTGATCTGCAATCAATGGATGTACCTGAGATGAGTGACAGGACTGTGTTTGAGTTAACACACCTACAAGCGGCAATTCAGGCAATGCCAACTCATAGATAGCTATTCTCCCAGGATGCGGCACTGATCTTGAGAGAAGCT
The DNA here is from genome assembly GCA_004026745.1 of Myrmecophaga tridactyla. Taxonomy (NCBI): domain Eukaryota; kingdom Metazoa; phylum Chordata; class Mammalia; order Pilosa; family Myrmecophagidae; genus Myrmecophaga; species Myrmecophaga tridactyla. The sequence goes on from PVIY010034409.1 coordinate 21,069, forward strand.
GGTGTGCTCATACATGAGCCGAGGGGCATGTGATACAGGTTGGAGGGGCAAAGTGAGACAGCCCAAAGGAGAGAGAAGCGTGCTCATGCCATAGGAGGAGAAAGGAAGATGACGGCTCCAACACTCACACTGCCAGAAAAAAGGCCAAGTCCTTACCAATTCAGAACATCTAACCAGTCTTTCCCCTCAAACCAATAAATTCAGAAATGTGGGAGGGACTTAGTCATATTGATCCAAATAGGAGTTAAAAAGCAGCAAACCCAGAGGAGGGAGACATGGGGTTACAGAAGGTGTTCACCTTGCCTGCCTGCCAATACTGAGCTGCACTGGTTTGCAAAATGCCATTCTCCATGCATTAGATCTCATGATGTAGCGTTTGGACTCATATGGTTGTGGGGTAGGTAAGGCAGTTGCTTCTAACCCTATTGACAGATTCACAGTTTCTGAGAACTGAAACAACTTGCTCAGAGTCATAGCAACTTCTGAAATAATTCTAAGAACTAAGTTCTCCCTCTTACTCTCAGTCACTGTGGCAGGAGTAAAGCTTTCAAACACCTCCAGAAAAATCTCTGTATCCCCATCACTGAACACAATGTCCGGCACATGCCACTCCATACATTTTAGTTGAATGAATGAATCAGGTGGATAAATGAATAAAAGGCCTACTTCTTCCATCCCTTCACTACCTCCATCTTATATAACAAAGAGGGAACAATGTATCTTCAAAGAATGCACTCTATTTATCCCATAAGTTCTCAGGGAAGTCAACTGGGAAACCAATACACGTCAAAGCTCCACAAATTTTTTTTTTTTTTTTTTAGCATCAGAGTTGTCATCTTTTGAAAATGCAGTAAGGATATCCTTATGAAGAAAATGTAATAGTAAGAAATAAAATTCAAAGAAGAGAAATTTCAGATACTCAACTGCATTTTCAGCAGAATGAAGGCTAAACTGCCTCCAGATACTCGCAGCAAATGCTTTTTAAAGTGAGGCTCCTGGTGGAGCATCTTATATATGCAGCTCTCAGAGACACCTGGGTATCAAACTATGGGATAAAATATTTCCAAAACACTGATGTTTCACTGTCACCATAGAAGAAAAATAAATTAAAAAGCCAGGTACATTTTCCAGTCTGATATAAATTAATTCAAACAGCATATTTAAAATAGTCAATTATAAGTTTCTCTCATGATAAAATTTTAAAAGGCAGCAATCAATCCTCAGATTGTACAAGTGCAAAGGAATGGTATTTCCTCCATAATCAAGACACCTCAGTATCTACATAAAAATTACCAGAGTTCTGAGTCGATCAAAAACTTGGGCCTACATAAGTTTAAGCAATCATCTGGTCATACGGCTCCTTTTCCCTTAATGTCCAGCTTGTTACTGGCCTCTGACTGTTTGCTCAGCTGTTCTTCAGAGAAAGTGATGTAGGAATACACCAGGCTCCCAGCAATGCTGTAAAAGAGAAAAGCACCATCAGGGGGGAAGAGAGAGAGGAAGGGTGGAACGGCAAATGTGGGAGAGATTGGTGTGAGGTTGGACTTATCAGCACATAAAATTTTTTTGTTTTGTTTTTTTTAAATGCCAGATAAGACTTTAATTTTTATATTGTTTGCACCCTTTGCCCTCAATAAACAAATTTCTTTTTTTCTTTTTTTTTTTTTTTCGCATGGGCAAGTACCAGGAACAAATTTCTTTTTTTCTTTTTTTTTAAATACAAAAAACACACAAAATAAACGCAAACATTCCTATTTTGATCATTCCATTCTACATATATAATCAGTAATTCACAATATCACATAGTTGCATATTCATCATCATGATCATTTCTTAGAACATTTGCATCAATTCAGAAAAAGAAATAAAAAGACAACAGAAAAAGAAATAAAACGAAATCAGCAAAAATATATATATACATATAGATACCATACCCTTTACCCCTCCCTTTCATTGATCACTAGCATTTCAAACTTAATTTATTTTAACATTTGTTCCCCCTATTATTTATTTTTATTCCATATGTTCTACTTGTCTGTTGACAAGGTAGATAAAAGGAGCATCAGACACAAGGTTTTCACAATCACACAGTCACACTGTGAAAGCTGTATCATTATTCAATCATCCTCAAGAAACATGGCTACTGGAACACAGCTCTACATTTTCAGGCAGTTCCCTCCAGCCTCTCCATTACATCTTGAACAACAAGGTGATAATCTACTTTCAAGTAGGCTTGACCTATCCTTCGTCAGCACATAAAATTTAAAAATATATAGCATTTCCTCCTATCATAATAGCAGAAATATCCTTCCCCTCCCCAACCATGGTATTATCCAGTGTTGCTAATGCTTCGGGAATATGAATGTTTGCATATATTTACTAGCAGGAGTGTCAATTTTATACAACCTTCCTGGAGAACAATTTGGTGAAATCAAAAGCGTTAGCATTTTGCTTATCCTTTTATCTAGCAAACTAGTTCATGGCTGAATTGGGTATATCTTTAAGACTTATCTTCAAAATGTTTATCCCAAAATTTATAAAAGCAAATAAACTAGATAAAGGGTAGATGTCTCACTATGTGTAATTATATAAATTCATACAATGGAATATAATGCATCCATTAAAATGAAAATAGGCCATAACATCCTAAGTGAAAAAAATCCCCCAAAACATTAAGTATTGTTTAATCCCATTTTATTCAAATGAACATGGATATGTACATTGATATGCACTATAATATACAAAAGTCTGGAAAGAACACATCAAAAATATTAACTGGAATTATATCTGGATGGTGAGATTACAGGAGGTTTCTTTTCTATTTGTGTTTCTTGCATTTTCAAAAATTAGCATCAAGACAACTCAAACTTATTTTTAATAAAAATGGAAAACACCACCATTAGTAAATAAACAAGCAGACCCCAGGAAATTTCACAGTGAAGATGGTTTCTCTTTGGTTAGAAGCAAATTCACAGCGGAGAACCTATAATCTGAAGCGTTCAGCCTCCGACAGCTACTTGCTGGTACCTGTCATTTGTCCACCCACACCTACCACCAGAAGGGCTCACGCTCTGGGGACAATAATTACTTTGTCTAGTCTCTGTGGGACCTCAAACCCACCTGGGATACACAGTCTCCTGCTCCAATCACTAAACTGTACCTCAGTAAATCCAACACTTCCAACCTGTCTGCCTTGCTCTGTCACTGTGTCTGCTTACCCATAACTCCCTTGAATCCTCAGGTCGGCTGGGTGACTGGCCTAGGCTCTGCTTTCAGATTTCCCTGCTCTGGGGTTGACCCCCAACTTCTGCCTGACTACTTGACTCATAGACTTGCTGCTTATTTGAGATTAGTCCTGCTTTCTTCTCAGCTTTGGTGTCCCACCCCCAGATCAGCTGCAGTAGAGAGAGGCCTATTTCCTGCTTCCTGCCATACCGTACCAACAAGGAAACAAGACCAGGTAATGACACTGGCTCCTTTTTTTTTTTGAAATATCTTCAAACTTGCAGAAAAGTGGTAAGAAAACTTACTGGAAAAAACAAACAATTGAACTCCAAAATACCCCCAATGCATTTTACCAAGTACCAGCATTTTGCAACTGTTATATAATTCTATCTATCTATCATTTATCCTATATTCTATTATTATTTGCTTTCTAAGCACCTGACAGTAGTTTGCTTACATCTTGCTTTTCTCACACTTGACCCTTCCACGTACATTTTTTAAGGACAGACACTAGTGTAACAACCTTAACCAAAGCTATCAATTTCAAGAAATTTAACATCACTTTAAGCATACGGACCATATTCCAATTTCTTTCAGTTGTCCCATAATGCTGCTACATCATTAGTTGTGGCACACGAATATTATATATATTGCATTTAATTGTCCTGTCTCTTTAGCGTCTCCTGTTTTTTCAGTTGTAGCACTGGCCCTTTAATGCACAAGCTTACATTCTATTAGCCATTCTCTAAGACCCCAGTCAATGCTACATCAAGCCTTCTCCAATCTAATCTCCTCAAGCAGATTCTTCCTCACATCACTTTATAATTCTGACCACTTATTAAAGTCATAGTACTATGTGTTAAGCATTTTACATATATTTGCTGTTGCAATATTTCTTTAAGGTATACCATGCCTACAGGATGTTCATTTTACAGAAGAGAAAACAGCCATAAAGTAATTTTCTCAGAGTCACAAAGTAGCCTAAGGCTGGAGCAGAACAAAGCCCAGGCCAGTCCGACCCTCCCCCTGCACAGCCGCCTCCCTCATGGCCCCAGCTCCACATGACCCTGCAGGGACTCTACCTTTACTGTGCCTTCTAGCCCTGCTCTAGCCCCTCCTCCCACAGCAACCTAAAAGTAGCAAAGCTTTTTATCTTGCTGTGGAGACAACCTTTACTGTTCAAATTAGGAAGATTTCACCTGGATAGAAATACTGGGAAATGCAAAATAGAAGACAACAAAGGACACTCTATAATGTATTTGAAACTTAAGCCTTGGGATGGCCCTACATCTTACTATACTCCTGCAATAGTCAGTGCAATAAAAAAAGCACGGACTCAAGTTAGATCTTGGCTCAAATCCTGAATATACTGGCTAGCTCTATCACTCTTGGCAAATCACTTAACTTCCAGAAGACTCTGTTCCTTAAGCAATAGAATGAAAATGATATTATCGATCTAGGCTTATTGGAGGATTAAATGGAATAATATGCATAAAGAACTCAGCCCTATGCTTAGCCCATAGTGAACAATCAGGAAATATTAATTCCCTTCTCCCTGTTTCCCTGCCAACTATGATACTCAGTGACCAGAGGGAGCTACACAAAAGGCAGGGTGACGCATGAGGAGAAGGAATGTGATGCAAGAGGAGGACAGTGGCTCAAATAACCAGAGGGAAGTCAAAATGCAGACATGATGGGTCTAAACTCTGGACATAAAGAGCACAATTTTTTCAGATTTTGAGAAACTAACTTGAGGCAATAATATAATATTTCTCATCTCACCTTTATTCCTAACCGGAGTCATTCCCAAACATCTACATTTTCTGAAATGGCAATTCTAGAAGCACCTATCTTTACCTGAAGAGATGTGAATATTTTTTTTTTAATTTTTTATTAATTAAAAAAAATTACAAGAAACACAAACATTCCCAACACATACACTCAGCAATTCACAATATCATGAGATGTGAATATTTATCAACAAGCATACTAGGTGTCAAGATGTGAGGAATTAGTGCATTCGAAAGGAAATATAAATTGCTACCTAGCAGCTTTGGGGAGAAGGGAAACCTAGAAGGGAGGGAAAAAGAATGTGAGAAAAGAAAGGATAAAGCTCAGATGGGAGCCATGTGTGAATTTTTATACTTTACTACCAAATGATACAGAATCAGGAACCCTTCCTTATTTTAAACAAAACACCTCTTAATCCATCATCTCCATAAATATTCACATCATGCTGAAGGCCTCTGATACTATAGAATTTAGTCATCATAAATGTCCATTAAAAAGCCCTTATATTATGAAGTATGTAACAACATGAATGGACCTTAAGGATATTATGCTGAGTGTGATTAGCCAGAAACAAAAGGACAAATACTGTATGGTCTCACTGATATGAACTGACATTAGTGAATAAACTTGGAATATTTCCTTGGTAACAGAGACCATCAGGAGATAGAAATAGGGTAAGATATTGGGTAATTGGAGCTGAAGGGATACGGATTATGCAACAGGACCGAATATAAAAACTCAGAAATGGACAGCACAATATTACCTAACTGTAATACAATGATGTTAAAACACTGAATGAAACTGCATTTGAGAATGATAGAGGGAGGAGGGCTGGGGCATAAATGAAATCACAAAGAAAGATAGGCAATAAAGATTGAGATGGTGTAATCTAGGAATGCCTAGAGTGTATAATGATAGTGACTAAATGTACAAATTTAAAAATGTTTTTGCATGAGGAAGAACAAAAGAATGTCATTACTGCAGTGTGCTGAAAATAGATGGTAATTAATATTTTAAAATTTCAACTAATGTGTGAGACTAAAGCAAAAAATGTTTATTTGGTACA
>PVIY010034410.1:0-27158 GCA_004026745.1 Myrmecophaga tridactyla
TTGGCAGTTTTTCTCTTTTAATAATTTAAATATATTATCCCACTGTCTTCTCGCCTCCATGGTTTCTGCTGAGAGATCTGCGCATAGTCTTATTGGGCTTCCCTTGTATGTGATGGATTGCTTTTCTCTTGCTGCTTTCAAGATCCTCTCTTTCTCTTTGACCTCTGACATTCTGATTATTAAATGTCTTGGAGTATGTGTATTTGGATCTATTCTCTTTGGGGTACGCTGACTTCTTGGATCTGTAATTTTAAGTCTTTCATAAGAGTTGGGAAATTTTCAGTGATAATTTCCTCCATTAGTTTTTCTCCTCCTTTTCCCTTCTCTTCTCCTTCTGGGACACCCACAACACGTATGTTCGTGCGCTTCATATTGTCTTTCAATTCCCTGAGTCCCTGCTCATATTTTTCCATTTTTTTTCCTATAGTTTCTGTTTCTTGTCGGATTTCAGATGTTCCGTTCTCCAGTTTAGAAATCCTATGATCTGTCTCTTGAAATCTACTATTGCAGGTTTCCATTGTTTTTTTCATCTCTTCTACTGTGTCTTTCATTCCCATAAGTTCTGTCATTTGTTTTTTAAGACTTTCAGTTTCTTCTTTTTGTTCTTTCCTTGCCTTCTTTATATCTTCTCTCAATTCATTGATTTGGTTTTTAATGAGGTTTTCCATGTCTGTTCGTATATTCTGAATTAATTGTTTCAGCTCCTGTATGTCATTTGAATTGTTGGTTTGTTCCTTTGACTGGGCCATATCTTCAATTTTCCTAGTGTGATGTGTTATTTTTTGCTGGTGTCTAGGCATTTAATTACCTTAATTAGTTTATTCTGGAGATTGCTTTCACTTCTTTTATCTAGGGTTTTCTTGCTGCATGAATTTGTTGTCTGTCTGTTCTTTGACATTCCGTTCAGCTTTATCTGGACCTTTAGCTTAAGTTTTGTTTAACAGAGGAGAATTTTTCAGTTCTTGTTTTCTTGTTTCTTTCCCTGCTTGTATGGTGCCTTTCCCCACACACACACACTTAGGAGGGTCTACCTAGATATTATAGACCCCAGCCAGATTTTCCCAGACCAAACTGGCCTCCTATCAGGAGGAAAGAGTCACCTGCGTCGGTTTTCCCTGAGGGTGAGACCCAGCAGTTTGAAAGACTTTCCTGTGAAGTCTCTGAACTCTGTTTTTCTTATCCTGCCCTGTGTGTGGCGCTTGTCTGACTGTAGCTCCCACCAGCATAAGATGATGCAGTACCTTTAGCTTGGGCAGACTCTACGGTTCTGGGGGGTGCTCGCAGCTGGTCCAGACTGGGGTACGCTGTGTGTCTGGTCACTGACGTGGCCCCAGGAGCTGTTCTGTACTGTTTCTGGTTATTTAGTAGTTGTTCTGGAGGAAGAACTAAAACGTGCACGTTGTTAAGCCGCCATCTTGACCCAGAAGTGATATACTTCTTAAAGCACAGCTTTTTTTTTTTTTCCGGTAGGGTGTCTTAACTATAGATAGTATAGGCTTATATTTTTCTGCAAATTGATTTTTAAAATGGTCAAAGGAAAAGGAGGTGAAGGGTTTGACTGTTGTGGTCATGGGGGGACAAGTGGATTTTGCAGTCAGCTTTGGGGGGTTGCATAATGGGTGTTCAGTACAAACTTGTTGACTGTTTGAAAATGTTTGGCTCTGTGGTTTCTCTGCCATAACAACTTTGATATAATATGATGAAAGAATTTCAGAGTAATGACTGGAATTTAGAAGAACAGTATGAGTGAATAGAACTGAGTTCTCCAATCAGACATTTATTTACAGTGGCCCTGTAGACAGTGGTGAGGAAGTTCCTGTAATATGGCATCACAGAGATGTACCTTTCTACAATAGCAGTTAGCCAACATTGTGTTATATTTCCTAGCAATCCCTGAAAGCACACAGCATAACTCGTCTCCATTATTTGCCGTTCACCTGAGTTCTTATGGTACATATTTTCTGCAAGTTAATTTGAGACAGATGCCAGCATTTAGTACTTGAATTCATTTTTGGTATGCATATATATCTTGTTCTTTCTACATTCTGGTGTTCCTTACATGGGTTTCTATTGGATTTTTTTTTTCTATTGGATTTTGAATGGAGCAAATTTTTGTTATGTGGGCCTTTCCATTCAGTACAGGAAAGTGAACATTCCTGATACCTGCCCACTAAAGGCCTATACTGTTTCCCAGTCCTAGAATAATAAAAACTAGCCAGACATTTCCAGATGCCTTCACACTGCCACCCCCACCCCTAGGTTGGGACCATCTCCAGTTGAAAACTGCTATATTAAGTAGTTAAGTATTTTTTAAGTATTTGAAACAGAATGTGCTTCATTTTGGTCTGCATCTCCTACATCCATTTTGCTAATATACTGCCCTACAGTCAATACCACATAGTTAATCTGTTTTCTATTATTATCATTTAGTGATGGTCCTAATTTTTAAAAGCAAAATAAAATATATTACTGGAACTTTTCAAATATTTTAATAGTAGTGCAAGACATAAAAAATTATGGTTGTCATTCTCCCCAACTCAGAGTATTTTAATCCATGCTAATGGGACATATCCTTTGTGTTCACTTATTGTTTTGGTTTGCTAAATGCTGCTCAAGTGCAATATACCAGAAATGAAATGTCTTTTAAAAAGGAAATTTATTAAGTTACAAGTTTCCAGTTCTAAGGCCATAAAAATGTCCAAACTAAGGCATCCAGAGCATTACAGATACCTTGATTCAAGGAAGGCCGATGTCTGCGCTGCTGGTCCTGTTCCTAGTTCCGTTTCTTCCAGCTTCTGATGCCAGTGCTTTCCTGTCCAAGTGGCCATGGGCCTTCTTCAACAAGCTCCTCCAGGACATGGTTCTAGGTTCTGGCTTGCATAGCATGTCCTGGGAAGGCACATGGTGACACCGCCTAGGCCATGTTCTGAAACAACTATTCTCTAAGCATCAGTTTCCTCCAAAATGTTTCCCCTTTTAAAGGACTCTGGTAAACTAACCAAGACCCACCTTGAATGGGCCGAGTCACATCTGTGTATAATCAAAAGTTCACACCCACAATTGTGTGTGTCAGATCTCCATGGAAACAGTCCAATAAAGGTTTCTACCCTAAGCAATAGGTCTACCCCCACAAGATTGTATAGGAAAGAAAACATGGCTTTTCTGGGTTACATAACAATTTCAAACTAGCATACTTATCATAGTACTAGTCCTAATGAAATATATGGATTGTTTTTTATTAGGAATAATTTTTTTACTTAGGGGAAACTTTACATTTTGATCTTTTAAAAGGTGAAATAAATTGCTTTTTCTTAAAATTTGGTAGGTTTCCTTTCAGCTTTAAATTAAAGAAAGATTGTATAGCTAACATTGGAACAAAATGCTTTTTCCTGAAATTCCTCAGGTAGTATTTGTTACTTACAAATATCATAAGAGCGGATCCTTCTTGGCGATTTAGTAACTAGTCTTTCTTCCCTCCTTGTTTATAAATGACGGAAGAAACCTAGAAATAAAAAAACTTTAATTTCTTTTATCACTATAGGATGCTTTATATTGCTTATAATAGAATATATAATTCAAACTATAAAAAAGGGTGTATTGGCTTTCATAACTGAATTCCAAAGATAGGATAGACTTCGGGGTTAATAGATAAAGTGACTTGATGTTACCATCAAGGACCCAATTTATTTCTAATTCTCCATTCTGTCTTCTGTGGTGTCAGAGTAATCCTGCTGGACATAGGATGCTGCTGGTAACTGTTTTGGGTTACAGCAAATATCCAGGAGTGCTTCTCTCCCAGCATTACTGAAGAGGAGACCCGAAATTCACCATGATTGAACTTTGTAGGGCATGTACCCAACCCTGAGCCATTGTGTCCAGGAGAATATATTGATTTTCTTAAGCTAACTAGAGGACACGCCTGGAGGTAGGAATGGAGTCAGTTTTCCTCAAAGTACAATATGGATTCGAAAGAGGATGGCACTGAGGGATAAAGAATGGTTGCCAAGTAGACAATCAAAATGTCCGCTATACCTCTCAAAGATGATTTTAAAATATAGAGGCAAATGTTTAATGTGTGTTTTTTATTTGTCTTTTGGGAAGTGCATGGGCTGGGAAACGAAGAAGCAAATGTTTAAAGAATAATCAAGAACATTTGAACTAACTGAACAGTAAAAGACATGGTTCCCATGGAATAGTGTAGTTGGTATTGTAAACAGGGTAGAACCACTAACCTTTTTAATTCTTCCTACTCTGTTACATATTTTCTCGTTGCAGACATTCTTTGTTACTGAACTTTCAATTCTGGAAAGTTCATAATAGTTTAATAGATTGGAGCTTGGGCTCTAGAATTCTGATGCTTGGGTTCAAATCCCAGATCTGCCACATTCCGGTACAGTATTCTGATGGTCAGACATACAGAAAATCTAGCTTTAGCTCACCTTATGCCATCACCTATTTAAAAATCAGAAGTAAAAAATGACAGTCATGTTTAGAAGTGACACAATATGTCAATGTGATTCTCAAAAGTTGTTGGAAATACTTCTTTTAATAATTACAAAGAACCAAAAGGTTAATGTCCTAAATATACCATAGGAACACTTATTAGGAGACCTTATTAGTAGGAAGCGGATCCCTCTTAAGCCCTTCACTTCATTCTTCAAAACACTTGTGGTTGCTGCATAAACTACAGTATAAAATTCATACTGCTTAGCAGAGTTTTTGGTGCCTTTCACAATTTGGTATTAATCCACATAACATCTTCTCTCTATCCACTAGTCTGTGAAAGTAGTTTGGTTATGAACTCATAAAGAATATTTTCAGTTTAAAGCACTGTGTTTCCTTTCTAAGCTACAATTCAGAGAAATGAATTGTGTAGAGAATTGTAACAATGATAATGATAACAGTGCCTAGTATTTTTTAGGGCTGTGTGTTTTAAGCTCTTGACATGCTTTTACTGATTTTATCCTGTGAAATACTATTGTTGTCCCCATTTTACTCTCAGAAACCTGAGAAATTTTGCCTCAAGAGCACATAAATGGTTAAGTTGTCAGAGTTGGTTTCAAACCCGGGTGCCCTCTGCTCTCTGTATTACAGTATTATCAGGCATTCTTGCTGTGTACAGTGTCAGTCAAGAACAGGGTAGTTTCACAGGAAAATCCTAAGAAGGAAAAAGGCAGCATTCAGGGTTGGTGGTTAACTTACTGCCCTAAAAAGAAGTCTGCCTTAGGTGGGTCCCCTCTTTTAGTAGTCTCTTTGCATCCCTATTGCCTAGCAAGCCCTCAAGTTTTATTGAGTAAATTTTGGTTAATCACTGATGAGTGGAATGAGAATTTTTTTAAAAGGACAAGAATTTTCACACGCCTTTAAACCTTGTCGTAGAAATCTCAGTTCTTAGAATTCAGCCTCCATATATATATATCTCTTAGTTGTCATATTTATTAAAGAAGATAGTCTCAGGCTATTGAAAATGATTAGATGAGTAACCCTAGCTCTGATATGGTAGTAATTTCTGAGATAAAAAGGAGATATCTTAAATTAATATGTTCAACAATGATATATTTCTAAGTTTAAAAAATATGTTAAAATTAGTCGTGTCTTTTTATCACTACCATCCTGTACTTTCTCATGAAAATATCTTTGACCTTGCTGATTGTAAAAATAATAAATCATTACATAAAATATTTATTTAATAAAGATATATGTAAAGTAACGATTAAGTCTTTCCAAAACATTAAGAAATAGCTGCAGCTAAAAGTTTGGGGCATTGGGCGGCTGCCGTGGCTCAGCAGGCAGAGCTCCGAACTGCCATGCTGGAGGTCTGGAGTTCGATCCCTGGTGCCTCCTGCCCATATGCAAATTAAAAAAAAAAAAAAAAAAAAGTTTGGGGCATATCCTCCAGACACATAACTACATGTATGCATTTATATTTTAAATATAAATTCTCTTTCATGTAACATACATTTTTGTATGTCAGGGCATATAGTTCTGCCTCATCTCTTATGACTATTTGACATTATGTAAATGTACCGTGATTCATTTAATCAGCTTTCTGATGCTGTACATTTAAGTTGTTTCTAATTTTTTTCTATTTTATAAAAAGTGGTACACTGGGCATTTTGTACATACATCATTGAGTACTTGACCAATTATTTCCTTAGGATAAGTTTCTGAAAATAAAACTGTTTTTTATAGCTTTTGTGAAATTGAGCTGCCAGTTCTCTACTTCTGTCAACAATGAAGAGTGTCCATTTCCCCCCACACTTTCCCTAGCATTTCTAATTAAATGTCTTTGCCAATCTAAAAGGTAAAAAATATTTTATTTTTGTTTACACTTCTTTGGTTATAAAAGAGTTTGAACTTCTTTTATCAAGAGAATAGTGCCATTTAAAATGTTCTGATGACTTTTAGTATATGGATATAGAACCAACTCCCTTCCCCAAATGTATCTCTTTATCCACATGTTCCTTTATTGAAACTGTGGCAGAAAATGATCTTTCACAGTTTCTGGTGAGCAAAGGTTGGTAAATAAGTGCCCTGTATTAAGTCACCGAAAAAAAACATAAAATATCATTATTTTCCTCCTTTAATACATGTAACATCTGTCTCAATGTTTTACAACTTTTTTCTCATTATTGCCTCTCCCAAGGAATCTTTCTAGACATTTTCCCCATAATTACCCCCTGTATGTTATTTTGATACCACAACTTTATGTACATAGGCCCTTTTGGAGAGCTACAAATTATTATATAATCTAAAATATTTTTCACTCTCCCAAGATCAAGCATTTGCCCCGTTTGGGATGATACTGTCCCTTTTGAGAATGCATGGTCTCTCAGTATCAGTATATATATATATATATATATATGTACGTATTGATTTGCGGGAAGAGAAGAAAAATGCTTTACTATGGAAACCTAGTTATTTCAACTATTTCATTGGATTCAGAGAACAGGTCAGTGTTTCTTTTGCTTTGTCACACTGTCCAGTAGGAACAATAAGTTTTAATAATTGCCACCATCAGGCTCTTTAACACAGTGCCTTGGGGGTACCTAAGTTACCTGGAATATTCTAGATATAAACAGTATTTCCATTCTTGAGCATTTTGATAAATTAAGTATGCAGTGGGCAGGCCTTATTCTCTTTTTCGTTTTTAAAATATTTCAAACATGTGCTTTTCTTAACTTTTCAAATTTGTCATTTTTGAACTGAAGCCAAATATAGGAAAATATTTATTGTAGTTATAATTTAATAGGTTGTATATAATAAAATAGAAATGAATGACTTCATTATAACCACAACTTGTTAACTACAGCAAATAAAATGATTTCTAAGGGCTTTTCTCTCTTTGAGTTTGAAATGTTAAGTACTTTTTGAAGGTATTAAGGGTATACTGAATGCTGATAAAGGTGAATGGTTCCTGAAATTACCTCAGCATGATTGAGGTAATTGAGTATGATTTACAACTCCACAAGGTGACAAGTCAGTGATCTTTTTTTTCTTCTGTCACTCAACATGTAAAAATGTATTTAGAAAAAAACCATATTATGCATTAAGATGAACAAGATTGGTTTATTTCTTAGTAAGAGAGAATGTGGTTTCTCAGCCTCTTGACTATGATACCATACATTTCAGTTTCTTAGCTGCTAAAGCAAATACCATATAATGGATTGTCTTAACAACTGAAATTTATTGGCCCATAGTTTCAGAGGCCAGATGGCTTGCTTCTTCCCCGGATCAGTATCTTCTAGCTGGCACTCTCTGAGATCCTTGTTTTTTTCCATCACATAGTAGTACATGTGACAGAGTCTTCTCCTTACTCCTTCAGGTTGCATTGACTTCTAACTTTTGGCTGCTCCCCATAGTCTTTCTGTTGCCTTCTCTATTAGGTCTACAGTATTAAGATTCAGACCCATCCTGATTCATTTGGCCACACTTTAACTGAGTTAACCTCAGCAAAAGGTCCCATTTACAGTGGGTTCACACCCATAGTTAAGATTAGAACATACTTATCTGGGATACCTAACTCCAGGCCACTACACCATGCTACACCAATTTTATGAACATTACAGGGTGTTTCATTTTGGAAGAATTATTCATTTTAAGCCAGTAGCTGTTGCATTTCATTAAATATTTGTGTGTGTGTGTGTGTGTGTGTGTGTGTGTGTGTGTTTAAAGTTTTTTTCTTCTGAGATTGTAGACATCTGGCCTTTAGGTTAGTGAAGAGTGCTTTGTATCTTTGTTCTATCAAAAATAATAAACTTAACATGGTCATTGCTTGAGTATTAAGTGGCACTATCAATATAAGCATAGTCAAGCATATTATTCTCTCTCTAGTGCTAGAAACTATCTTCTTATTAAAGAAAACTGTCATATGCAGGTCTGTGGTAACAACCCTTATAATGAAAGTATGTTTTCTTAGTCGTATGGTCATTGTCTTCTAAAAATTTGTCTAAACCATATAAATGTTTGGTGGAACGTACTCTACTAGGTTGTATTAACAGAAAATTGTTACAGAATTTCGGGTCATGCTGCTAAGAGGTAGATTTCAAGGAAATGCTGACAATTGCTTGGAGGAGATGCTGCCATCCATTAACTTGCCAATTGGTTTTTAGAAATTTCTTCAAAGTAAGAAAAACATGTCTAAAACCATCATGTAGTGAAGACATTTAAATTCTGGTAATAGATTCCATATTTTGAGCACTAGAATTTTTTAAAAGGAATGATATCACTAAATTTAAGTATGTTAAATAGGACTATGGAATTTTTGTAAAATCAGATAACAGTTAGTAGATTTTCACCATTGATCCTATATCAAACCAAAGTTTAGACCTGAAACCAAAGGGACTTTAATGTGGAGTGCATTTTCTTAGCAACCAAGTTGTTGTCTCCTGTTTTGCTACTGAATACACGTACTCATACCTCAGAAGTTCGTCTGCAGCCAGCTGGAGTCAACTGGGCAATACTTCATTCACCTAACATCCTGACTCGTCAGGCAAAGACTTCAAGCTCATTGCTTTTAGTCATGAAGAAATTTTATTTGTAAACTTCAAGTAGGAACAAACTGATCTCAAAAGCCCTTGAACTGTGAGAAATTGCCTTCTAATTCATGATGTAAAGTCTATGGAATCATAACTGCTTCACTTTTTTTCAACTTAAACACCCTTGTAAACGTGTTTCAACAACATAGCTTTTGAAATCATAGGAAAGAGAAAATAGCTCTTCATAGAAAAGATAGTTAAATTCTAAGAATACTTTTTTAGAGTTATTGTAAAATGAAAATTCAAGAAGTTTGATTTGCATTCAAACTTATCTACCTTGATATTCACTTGATAATTTTCTCTTAGAAAACAGCAGTTTTGTTGGCACGTGAAGCTCCTGTTTCCTCAAAGTCAAGCTGTGTACATAGAAAAAAGGTATAGTATCACCCTTATATATTAAGAACTGATTTGTTTTTATTTTAAGCCTTTATTTTCAGACTAAACTTTTAACCCAAATGTCTGTCAGAAGTAGAATGGATAACTAAGTTATGGTATGTTCATAGTAAACACCACCAAAAATGAATGAACTACAGCTACACATGTCAGCCTGTATGAAGTAACAATAATGTTGAATGAGAAAAGCAAGTTATGGAAGAATGCATACTGTATGAATCTGTGTGTAAACTTGGAAAAAAAAAAAAAACGAAACCTGGAAAACCATGTAGTGTATTCTTGAAAGATACATAGAGAGGTGGTAGAACTTTCAAGAAAAAATTAATACAAATATCCTGATAGTGGTTTCTTCAGCAGGGCATGAGGTATTGGAGAGGAGTTCGGGTGAACCAAAGGAGGCTGAAAACTTTCTGTTTCTTAAACTGGGGGCTTGTATAGAATATCCATTTAATTTTTTTCAGACAGTGCATATACATTATATAAATGTTTTGTATGTGTGATATATTACTCAAGGAAAAAAAAACATTTAAAATGAGAAATGACCCAAAGTTCTGCCCTGCAAAGATTACTGCTGTTGACATTGTTATATGTATCCCTCAGAAAATATGTTACTTTAGACATTTGTATATGTATGCTCATAATTGGAATTAATTTGCATAAACTGTTATCCTCCTTTTTTCATATCATATATTTTTTTCATGTGTTACAACAATTTTTTTAATGATTGAGTACTATTTGGTTCCTTGAGTTAGTAAAATTTTAAAGATGCACATTATAGATAAATGTCTTCTGTGATTATAATTTGGATGTCAGTGAAGAACTTTCTTTGAAGTTGCATGCCAGACTAAAGATGGGGAATGACTTAAATCTTACAGATAAGGGTGTGTCTTAATTTTGTTTCTGTAGAGTCATAGGTTAAATCAATGTACATATACCCGGAAAAGTTGGGAAAATTAAAGTATTTCCTTCCAAGGAAATTAGTATCTATTTCTAAAGTGGCCTTGTGAATTAGAATAGGTAAACTTGACGTGCACTGAAATTAGCAGCATCTGAAACCTTTTTTCTTTTTTTCAGATTTTTTATTTCTGCAGTTTTTAAATGTATTTCATCTTGACTTCTTTCCTTTCATGTTTGAGCACAGGTGTGTGTTAAAAGAGGCTTCCATATTTTTATATTTGATTTATAGGGAATTCCTCAAAATGTTGTTTTTTAAAACCTTATTAAGTGTGTCCAAGAAGTCTTTTTGAGCTTTTTTCCTAAGTTTTGCTTAAAAGGATGTTATATTTTGCCAAGAGTAAAATAAAAGGTCTGTGTTCCGTTATATAAACCAAAAACCCTTAAGATTTAGTAATGCTAAGTTAACATCTTTAGTAGAAAATTGTAACTAGTAATGTGGGTTTTCTTTTCTTTTTATTTTTTGGTTTGAAGGGTACCAGATGATAAAACTATTAATGAAATCTTAAGAACTTACATTGATCCTGAAAAGTCTGATCCTGTAATTCGTCAAAGGTATGCTTTAAAACTCTTGTAATTTTCTGAAATTAAAAATATTGATGCACTTATATACATATTTATTATATAAAATATAATATAAAAATAATATATTATATTATTATTATATATAGCTTTTATTAGAATTTGATTTGTCAGTGCACTTTTGTTTCTGCCAGCCCTAACTCCTTGTTGTCATCAGAGAAGATGCTTTTGGATAGTAAAAACAGGAGCTGCCAGGAGTGTTTACTGTGTTCCAGACACTTTTGAAGCACCTTACATGTATCAATTGATTTAATACATCCTTACAATAGCCCTATAATGTAGATTATTGCTATTAGAATCTCAAAGTGGTTAAGTAACTTCATATAACTAGTAAATAGAGAGGCATCAGAATCTGCATTCTTAACCCTTAGACTAAACTACCTTTCGAGTTGAATCAAAGACTGTGAAAATTAAGTTTCCAAGTAATAGCTAAAGAGAAGAAGAAATCCTGTTTCAGCCAAGTCTTATAGAAATAAAAAAGATACACTCTGCCCTGTCCAGAAATATCATATGGACAGAAGTGGTTGACATAGCATAATGGAACGATCCAGTCATGAATATCTGGGTTAATATAACTGTCTCTGTCTCTTATTAGCCATATGATCAGGAATAAGTTACTTAACTTCTGGGCCTTAATTTTTTCCTTCAGTACAATGAGAATGATAATACCTATGAGACAGGTTGTTATGAAGCTTTAAAGAAGCACCTACTTCAGAGCCTCGCACATAGTAGGCAATGCTCAATAAAGGAAGCTGTTGTTAGAGTTTAAGTTATTAATGGTTCTGGGCAGGAAACCAGCTGACTTCCTTTTCACCAGATGGTACCTGCTTGGGATGTGAATACTGGTTTTGGTCCCAGAGTAACCTGGTATTTAAAATTAGGCTGGGTGGATTCTAAAATGTCTTATCAAATTCTAGTTAATCTCCTTCTCCTTTTTATTCAATGTTTTGCCTGGACTGAACCAGATTCATGTTACATCTCATCAACAGTGTCTTCGGGACAGCTATGATAATAGAAAGAGCTTATTTAATATACTGTTAGGTATATTAATCATATATCGGTAACTGGATTATTATTATCAGTTATAATCCAGTTATTGATATATGATTAATATACCTAACAGTAAAACATTTGGCAACTTTTTGGTGAATGTTTTTAAGTATTCACTAGATACCTGTCACATTACATTGGATAAGATTTTTCAAAGCAAAATGGCCAGATTAATTTATTGTAATAGGTGGATTTCTTTTTTTTAAGTTACGTAATTTAAGAAAGAGAAGAAAGGTAATTTTAATTTCAGATCCTTTGTTAGGAAATATCCTCAACCCCTTGTCTATGCTTGGATACATGAATTTTAAGTAATCTGCCGCTCTTAAATGCAAAGTCTTCTGAAGACACTATTCCTGAGATATATTAAAAATCAATTTTGCTTCCTTCAATATGAATTTTTAATTTCAGGTTGAAAGTCTATATGCACTCTCAGACTGGCATCCAAATTTTAATGAAGGTTGAAAATATGCAGCAAAATTTAGTAAGGTAAAACTGCCCTCCCTTCCTTATTTCTTTAAACTCTTTCTAATTTTGTAATATAATTGTGGCAATTAGCTTAAGTAACTATACTGCTTTATCTGGTTGTCATTAAATTGTAGACTTTTTAAAATTACTTTCAAATTAAATTTTAAAAACCACCAAATATCCTTATAGGATAAATTTGGTTGCAGAATCACATTTTTTTTTTTGGAAAATCACTTTTTAGAATATTTTTAAAAATTGCTGTGTGCAACTAAAAGGTTTCAATATAGCATCTTAACTTCTTTAAAGAAATAGTCTGTACAACACATTTCCAGTGTTTATGTTCTTAGCTTTTGGAAACAAAAAATTCATATGATCGGTTGACCATCACATATATGGTGCTAGAAAAAACACTGCATAGGAATGTCAAGAGAGCCATCTTGTAGCAAACCATAAGAGTTGAGGAAGTTCTTAATACCCCTGGGCTCTGTTCCTTCTTCAATGGGATGATGAATTAGACTGCGTTAGAGGGTTTCTCAGGGCCCCTGCAAAGTCTAAATTGCTTTTTCAGTGCCAGCTATGTATTAGCGTATTGAGCTGCAAAGTACTGATCTTCAGCAGCCTCTGATGCTTTTCTCGTTTTCCATTGTTTGATTAATGAAACTAGATCCCATTCAGGCCAGCTCTCAATCAGTCTTTTCTATGATTTGATTTGTTAGTGTAGTTTACAGGTTTAAGAGTCCAAACTGAAAAGCCGGGTTTGAATTCCAGCTCTGCCTACTGCTAATTATATTATCTTGAATAAATGTAACCTTCTGTGACCTACTTGCCTTAGTTTTCCTCATCTTTAAAACGGGAATAATATAGCTATTTGTGAGATCATTATAAGAATTTAAGTAAGATAATTCATTTAACACATAAAAGCATGCTTTTATTATTATTATTATAATAATAATAATATAGGATTATTTCTACTACCACTATAAATAAATGGATCCTTATAAAAGGTCTACAAATTAGACTATAATAATACAGCTAAGATGAGATCTTTTATCTTTTTTTATATATATTTTTATTATAAACAAAAAACAAACATACAAAATTCTTGACATGCAAACATTCTTGTCATGGTTACAATCATTCTCACAATATCATCACATAGTTGTGTATTCATCACCATGATCATTTTTTTAAGCATTTGCATCTCTCCAGCGAAAGAAAGAAAAAAGAAAAATCTCATGCATGCCCATACCCCTCACCAGTCCCTTTCATTGACCACTAGTATTTCAGTCCATTCAATTTATTTTAACCTTTGTTCCCCCATTGTTTGTTTATTTCTTATCCATATTTTTTCCTCATAAAATGAGATCTTAAATGACAAATCTTGACCACTTTCCTTACTAGCATATTTCATATACCACCTTTATAGTACTGATCATGATTCGGGAGTGAAAACTGATTCTGTCAAGGAGTACTTTCCGTAGGCTTCTTTTTTTTTTTTTTTTTAATTTTTTTATTGTATAATATAACATATAGACAAAGCAAAGAAAGAAAAAAGCAATCATTTTAAAACACTCTTCAATAAGTAGTTACAGGACAGATCCAAGAGTTTGTCGTGGGCTATCACATCACCATCTCAGATTTTTCCTTCTAGCTGCTTCAGAACATAAGAGGCTAGAAGAAATAAATATTTTTTTATCATCCCAATTGATTTTTTTTTCTTTTTTGTGAAAAATAACATATATACAAAAAAAGCAATAAATTTCAAAGCATAGCATAGCACAGCAATTAGTTGTAGCACAGATTTCAGAGTTTGGCATGGGTTACAATTCCACAATTGTTGGTTTTTACTTCTAGCTGCTCTAAGATACTGGAGACTAAAAGAAATATCAATTTAATGATTCAGCAGTCATATTCATTTATTAAAACCTACCTTCTCTGTATAACTCCACCACTTTTGATCTTTCTATCCCACTCTTTAGGGGTATTTGGGCTATGGCCATTCTAATTTTTTTGTGTTGGAAGGGACTGCCTAGACTTCCTTTTTTTTGTATGCTGTATGGTGGGGTCACATTTCATTCTTTTTCCATGTGAGTATCCTGTTATTGCAGCAACATTTGTTGAATTTTTTACTGTTTGATTTTGTTTGTTTGTTTGCTTGTTTGTTTGTTTTTGGCAAGTGCATAGGCTAGGAATTGAACCCAGATGTCCTATTTGGTAGGCGAGAATTCTACCACCAACTACTCTTGCACCCCTTAGACTTCCTAATACAGTATATTTACATGTAGTACATACTTTAACTCTCCTTCTTCCCCCCGTAGATTTGGGCTTCCAAATTAGGGAAGGATAGAAAGTTCTATGGTTTCGATTAAGATAATTTTCCAGAGTTACAGCATCCATGTTAACCAAAATCAGTAGTTCTAATATTGGGACTCAAGCACTTAATAATTATGGGAAATACTGATATAAAAGAAACCCTCAGGTGACCATCTTCCAGTTTTGTTTAGTTAAGTTTAAAGTGAATTCCATATAATTCATGTTTAAACAAAGCAATTTGCATTATGCTCTTGGAATTTGCCTCTGATCATTCATTGAATAATTCTTCCCTCCTTTAGTATCAATGTTTCCTCTTCCAAATTCAGTCCCCTTCTTCCTATTATCATATTTTATCTAATTATTTTATTTAAATGTTATTCATGTTTCATATCATGGTATACACTTTAATGAGTATATTATGGCTTCAGTTCCATAAGTCTGGTAAGAGTTTCTGTAAGAGTCTTTATGGAAACTAAAATAGATTTTTGGATAGTTGTCTTTTCCTATCTTCATTAGCCCATGCAACTGTATACTTTCTCAGTCTTCTTCTCATGACCTAGTCACCATCCCCATTTGGCCAGTTTTAACATTTCTGTACCACAAAAACATTTGCCAACTCCATATCCTAGGTTCCTTTTGTGGGGATAACTTATAAGTGGCTATAGAAAGATTAATTCCTCAGTACAATGGGAAGAATAAAACTGAATCCCTCATCATTTCCTTTGTATGTTCTTATTGTAAATAGTAACCAGTGGGTACTGTTTTAAAGGCTGCATGAATGAGATCATTTAATATTTTAGATTAATAAGCATACATTTCAAATACCAGATTGTTTTTATAGAATTAAGTACAAAATGTCTATTTTGGTGCTTTGACCACTGTCGCCTTATTTACCTATTTTGTTTGCCAGGTTATTAAAGTTACTTAAAAAACAGAATAAAACAGTCCATATCATTTAGGTACAGTTCCTAAGAGGTAAAGGTTTGGGGGTTTTTTGGT
Organism: Myrmecophaga tridactyla; assembly: GCA_004026745.1. Taxonomy (NCBI): domain Eukaryota; kingdom Metazoa; phylum Chordata; class Mammalia; order Pilosa; family Myrmecophagidae; genus Myrmecophaga; species Myrmecophaga tridactyla. The sequence continues at coordinate 15,795 of PVIY010034410.1, forward strand.
TTATTTGTTTCTTTGTTTCTTCCATTTTTATTTCTACCATTACCTAAAAGGGAGATTTTGTTGTATTTCCATTTTACATTAAAGCAAATTGGGCTGCGGTCAGTGAAGAATTGTGCTAGCTCTGCCAAGCCAGTCAAACTTGACTCTTTCAACCCAGTCAGAATTAACTCTGCCAAAATACCCTCTTATTCCAGAATTCAAGGAAACCAGAAATGCGTATGATAAAAGGTAAATATGGTTCTTGGAAATGTATACTGTTGATTCCTGAAGAGGCAAAGAGTTCTAACAGAAAAGAGTTTACTAGGAGAGTTGCAGAAATGCTTACTAGATTATATGAAGTAGGATTGCAGGGGTGGTTCACTGGTAGAATTCTCACCCACCATGCGGGAGCCCCAAGTTCAACTCCTAGCCCATGCACCCCCCCCAAAAAAAATAAAAAGATTACATAAAGTAGAGGGGAGCTAAAAATCAGGATAGCTAGAGACCAAAAAAAAAAAAAAAAAAAGTCAAAAAAGTACACTGAATGGAGGTCAGATGATGTGGTTCTCAGCATTCAACTTCTCTGTCTTTCATTCTCCTTTAATGTCCTTTACTCTCTAACCTTCCTTTAGATAAAAAAGAGGACCAAATCTAGGCCTTGAATTAACTCTCTTAATCCCCAAAGTGGAGGAAACCACTTAGATTAATTAAGTAAAAGGTGATTGATGTTGACTTAACATAGTACCTAGAAAAAAGAGCAATAATTTCAAAGCACTACTTATTTCAACAAGTAGTTACAGAACACATCTGAGTTTGTCATGGACTACCATTTCACCATCTTGGATTTTTCCTTCTAGCTCTTCTAAAACACTGGAAGCTAGAAGGAATAGTAAAAGGGTGATACAGCAGTCATACTCATTTATTTAATCCTATTTTTTCCTGTTACACCTCCTCCTCCTCCTCCTCCTTTGATCCTTCTCCCTATTTTTAAGGATCTGTGGGCAGTACCAATTCTGACTTTTTCTTGTTGAGAGGGGTGTCCACACTAAAGGATAGGGGAATGTAATTAATTGATAATCTTAGAGAATCTGGTTCCTCTGAATTTCAGGATTTATCTGACCTAGGAACCCTCTGGGAATTGTAGGTTCCAGGAAGGCAAACCTAGTTCCTGAAACCTCAGTTTCATACTTAAACTTCAGTTCGAGTCCTAGATGTTCTTAAGAGTCAACAGGGGTGATATTGGTTGGGGTTTAGCAATCTACGGCAGTTAGTACTATCTAACTGAAACTTGCATAAGAGTAGCTTCCAGAATAGCCTCTTGACTCCATTTGAACTCTCTTGGCCACTGATGCCTTATTTTATTAAACTTCTTTTCCTCCTTTTATCAGAAGTCATTGTCAATCCTATGATGCCAGTGCCAGATTCATCCCTGGGAGTCATGTCCCATGTTTTCAGAGAGATTTTCACCCCCTGAATGTCATGTCCCACATAAGGGGGAGGACAACAATTTTCCTTGTAAAGTTGGGCTTAGAGACTGAGAGGCCACATCTAAGCAACAAAGAGTCTTCTGGAAGCAACTCTTATACCTCATTATGGGCAGTCTTAACTTCTCCCCTACGGAAATAAGTTTCATAATGACAAGCCTCAAAATCAAGGGCTTGGCCTATTTTCTTATGAGTCCCTAGTGGTTTGAGAGGGTGCCTGGGGTTTCTCAGATGGGAAACTTTAATAGTTCCATAATATATATTTTTTTCTAATATTTTTATTGAGAAATATCCATGAGTGCATTTTTAACCCTAAGGAATTTGCTTTTGATCTATTTGGTAGTTTTCTTTCTAGAAATCACAGGAATTGGATCTCTCTCTTCTTATAATAAGCTAATATAGCTTTTGAAATTCATTCATCAAGCAAAACCCTTAATGAGTACCTACTGTGTTCCAGATACTATTACAGATGTTGGGACTAGAGCAATAAAGAAAACCTTTCCTGCCCTGTTGTGTACTCTTTATTCCCAGTGGAGAAGGTCATTCATATGAGGAGCTTGTGTTAGGAAAGCCACTCTTGACCCTCTTGCCACATTATTTCTTACCAGCTTTCTATTTTCAGTACATAAATGAGTGGATTTAAACCAGACAAGCCTGCATTGGTAATGACAGATACTATCAGAGGACGGTCATTGTGTTCCTGATCACTTAAGTTACTACTGACTGATGAATTTAATAACTGTCAGTTCTGATACTATCCATTTGTAATTTGTTGTAATTTGCTATAATTTTCAAAATCTGTTAAATTTTAAGCCTTGATTTTACCTTTACTAATAGAATTATTTCCATAAAGAAGCTCAGATACATATATTTTATTTTCCTTAGGTTTACTTTTCTGCTTTTGATATTTCTATAAGATCCATGTTAAAGACATAGCTTAAACTGTTGTGGGGTGATTCCAGATTTACTCAAAAAAACAATAATTTAAGTCCATTTAGTCTTATTGGCATATAAATAAAAATTGGGATATACAAGAATAAATTGGGGGCAGGCCACAGTGGCTCAGCAGGCAGAGTTCTCACCTACCGTGCTGGAGACCCGGGTTCAGTTCCCGGTGCCTGCCATGCAAACAAAAAAAAGAATAAATTGGATATAGTTCTGTTGTAGTGGAGAAAGCAAACATATTATAATAGACCCATGTCTTAATAATATGAGGCTATGGAGATGGTAGCAGCTGCCTTGCATCATCAGGAAGGCTTTTTGATCCTTATCAAAGGTGAATATGCTTTGGCTAGTGGAGGATATCAGTCCAGGAAGAAGAAATTGAAGGTTCACATGGCCCCAACATGTACAAGGGCATGATGTATTATAAGAAGGTAAGTAAATTATTTGAGGAGGTTGGAGTATATAGATGTATGGTGGGTAGTATTTTGAAACTTTTTTTTTTTTAATGAGATTGAAGGGATAGTTTGGAACCTAACTCTAAGGCTAAGTCCTATTGCCAATAGACAACTGTGAAAATCAAGCAGAAGAGTCAGTAGGACTTTGTAATCATTTGCTGTAGGGAACAATGAACAGGAAGGAAGCAGAGATGACTGGGGTTTCTGGCATGGATTTCTATTTACAGAGAGATGGAGTTAAGGTCTGGAGAGGCTTAGAGCATGTTGAGTTTCAAGTAGAAGTGGTATTATTTTCTGGAACATTATTTTCAAAGTGAATGATCTTTCAATACTAATAATCTTATAATTAGGATCATTTTAGACCAAAATTTTATCATATTCTAATAAGAACTAATATCGTTCCAGCGTACATATTCTGTGGAGAAGTAGACCTTCTTATTATTTTTTTTTTTGATCTTCTTATTTTACTTAAAGAGGTTCCAGATTGCAGATTCACCATCATTATAGATTCATTTAATCCCTGCTTCTCAAACCTAACCCAAATTATTAGATGCTCTAAAATGACATGTTTACCTTTTTTTGCTTTTCTTTTTTCTTTTTTTTTTTCACATGGGCAGGCACTGGGAACCGAACCCAGGTCTCCTGCATGGCAGGCAAGAACTCTGCCTGCTGAGCCACCGTGGCCTGCCTGACATTTTTACTGTTAACTAAAAAGAAATCCCTTTGATGATAGTGACTGTCTTAGCATCTTTATCTTTTTATTTCCAGCCATTTTGAGCCAGTGGCTTTCTATAGTAGAAGTTCAGTCTTAATTATTAATGAATGGTATACAAATTCACTTAAATATAAGTACCTGCTATGTCCTAGGTGTTGATTTCACTTTTATACTCTAAAGTAGGGTTTTGACATCTTTTTGCTATTAAGGGTTATATAGTAAATATTTTTGGCTTTACAGACCATACAGTACCTATCACAGTTCCTTAATTTTGCTGTTACAGCACAAAAGCAGTCAGTGGCAAATCGTAAGCAAATGAGTATGACTGTGTTTCAATAGAAATTTATTTACAAAAACCGGCCATATTAGGCCTGCTGGCCGTAGTTTACTAATCCTTGCTGTAAAGGATTTTTTATTGGTCATTTGTGACCTTATATCATTTAACTCCATGGGGGCCTCAATTCTCAATATGCAGAATGAGAAAGTGATTATATATCTTCTTAGTATTATTTAAAGTTGCTTCAGAAAAACTAGTACCAACTGAGAGGGCAAATTTTTGACATATGAACTTGACCTAAAGTATCAGGGAGTTAAGATTAATCAAATCTGTATTTTTTCATTTAGTCAGATAATATTCATTGAGCTCCTTTCATGTGTCAGTATAGTGCTAAGCCCTAGGATTACATAGGCATCTAAAAGGCTAGCCCTAAAATATCTCACAGTGTAAGGGGGAGATGAATATGTGATAAGTGCCACAATAGATAACGTATTTAATTTATAAGATACAATAGCTGCCCAACTGAGCATGTGAACATCTTTGCATGGACTCCCCAGGTGCCTTTTTTTTCTTTATGGAAACACACACCAAGTATCTTCCCTCTACTTTTAAAATTTGCCACATAAAACCAAGAGTTTAGACTTTAAAGCCAAGCCAAAACTAAAACTTATCTAGTTTTTATTTCATGAGTATTTCAGAAGAATATTACTCTTCTTGGGGGTACTACCTCATTGTACTTTAACAGATTCTATTAGTCACTTCCTACAGTGTTTGTCTAAAGCAACCATCGAAAGTATGAGCTATTTCTCTTTGAATGATTTTATTTCCATATTGAGAGATAGGATAGGGTTTTTTTTCCAATTAAAAAGCTAAGGTTTATGAATCTTTAATATGAAACATTTTAAAATCATTTTCAGTGAAGAAAAGAGATAGGATACTTTTTCCTGTGGTTTCTTAGGGAATTGATTTTGTCTATATAAAATAATCCTATAATACAGTACTAGTGAATGGAGAAATCCACCTAAACCTCTTTTTGACCTACTCTAATACCCACCCACCAGCAAGCAAAGATCCTCTTCTATTTTACAGCAGGTTTGGCCTCCCAGCTCATGTCATTTATGCAGGCTTTGACTTCCTAGACTCTCAACTCTGCCTGCCAAAACACTACCTTGCAGCCACAGTTGATTCTGAGAGCTTGGTCTTTTGCATGCCTCACCCCATAGTCCTGCCAGGTGCCCCTTTCCTATTTATATTAGTCTTTGCCTCTAGTAGCCAGTTGTTTTCCCTTACCATAAACATCTCCCAACTGAATACACAACTTATATTTCTTCTCTTAGGACAGGACTTCTCAGACTTCAGTGTCTATTCTAATCATTTAAGACACTTTTTGAAAATGTAGGTTCTACCCTCAAAGGTTCTGGTGTAGTAAATCTAACATAAAACCTAGAAACCTGCATTCTTTATGCTCTCTCCTTCCTCAGAAACCTTGACATAAGTGGTCCCTGGTATCATACTTAGAGCAGTACAGGCCAGCTAGTAAGCTCCTTGAGGACATTTTTAGATCCTATACAGTATCTAACATAATGTTTTCTAAATAATAACTGTTTGGTAGATAGCGAGTCAAATGAGTTCTTTAAGTTGAATTAAAGAAATGTCATTTAATATTAGAATAAATTTCTTAAAATCAATTTTTTTTCCATTTTAAAGATATTAGCTGTGCATAATTGAACTAGAAATGGAAAATTAGATCTTTAATGAATACCTCAGTTCACCATTGTATTCCCAGTGCCTAGAACAGTGTCTGATACATAATAGATGCTCAGTAAATGTATGTGAGTGAGGCATGAAGAAACCAGCAAATTTTGAAGGAACTCAACAAGATCTGCTTTCTAATCTCAATTCTTCATCTCCCTGAGAGACCCTGAGTAAGATGCTTTAACTTTTCAGGGCTTCAGTTCCTTACCTGGAAAACAAAAAAGACTGTATGAAGTTTATTCCAACTCTAAATTACTGTCATTACATGGAGTACTTAATTCATGAACTATTTAAGTAAGCAAAAGTTTCACTGAGGAATCTAACCATATTTTGCGAAGCAATACTTGAGATCAAGGATATAAGAATCTGTATTAATCACACCCTTGCATTCAGTTTAGTTCCAAAGGAAATGTATGTTTTGTTAACAACAGAAAGGCATATTAAATTCCCTACATTTAGGGTGGGCCACAGTGGTTCAGCAGGCAGAGTTCTTGCCAGCCATGCTGGAGACCTGGGTTCAATTCCCGGTGCCTGCCCATGCAAAAAAAAAAAAAATTCCCTACACTTATTAGGAGAAAATTGTTGGAGGAGGAGGGATTTTAAGTACCAGCTCAAGGAAGGGCTTAGCTAGAGTTAGGAAATGAACTGTTTAGATATTGAAGGCTCTGTGCAGCCTGAAAAGAACATTTGGAGGAGGTAGCTAAAGAACGAGAGCAAGTATTTTGAGTATCAGTCCAGCTTTAGGTTTCTGTCATGGTACTTGTCCCAATGAAATGTGATTGTTTTTTATGTCCAGCATCCTCAGTAAGCTGTGGGGTTTATTCCTGTGACTCTATCTCCATTATCTAGCAGAGTACCTGTACATGATAGACACTAAGTAAATATTCGAGCAGTTAATGAATAAATGCCAGGCACTGTGCTTGCAGCCTTTTCACATATGCATTGCTTAATTTTGATATGGTGTTATATCTTTATAAGAGAGGAATTTTAAGCTCTGAGAAATTGACTTATCGAAAGAAAAATTAAAATTACAAAACCAGTGTTTGAGCTCCTGTCCATTGGTCTACAAGGTACATGCTTTTTTTTTTAACTAGTCTCTTCATAGTTCATAAACATAATTCCTGATAAGTATGTCATTTCTCTGCTAGGTTTCTAAGTTACCTTTGGAGTATACAATCTTATTACTGGTAGTTGTCTAGCAAGTTGCAATTTAGAAACATTTTCTATTATAATATTATTTAATCTTTACAAGCTAGTGCATAAATAGATATCTTTTGCACCATTATATAGTTGAAGAAAACTGAGACCCCTTGAGGAGTCACAGTTCGTAAGGACCAGTGGTAAGATTGGAATCCAAGCCTTCTGAATTTAAAAGTAATTGAGCTAACCAGTGAGAATCAGAAAAGACTAAAGAAACAAAATCTAGAACAAGGCAGAGCCTTGTAAGGCCCTCTTTAAGCATGTTCGAAAGTGTGTAATTGCTCACTTTGTTTCATTACATCCATAGCTTTCATATCCTAGTTAGATCAGTATTATTTACCATTGCAGTTCTGAACCGTTCAGCTTTCTGAATCGAGGCAAATGTATATACTACACAACTCATGACTAGTGTCCCAAGTTAAGCAGGTGTAGAGTCTTCGTTACATGAATACATAAAAATCCCAGAACAAAGTGCAACAAATCACTAATTTAATTACTGGATTTTTTTGAAGTTCAAAAATATGAGAGACTGGATGAGAAAAAAATTAACATCTGTTTCTAATGTGATTCGGCTGTTATGATTTGAAAAAAGCAAGACTATTATTTGGAGAAATTTTCAGTACCATATATTTAAAACAGAAGAGTTAAAAATTTTATCACTGTAGTTGATTTTTTTATATATGTTTAAAATTTAAGTTTGCATATCATTTTTTTCTCCTATTTGAGTCTCCCTTCATTAAGAACATGATTTCTTTCCTCCTTTTCAATGTTTTGATTTTGAAAGTAGATTTTTTTTTTCTCCCACTTAACCATTTTCTTTCTACTTTGTTAAACTCTTTTAAAAGCCAGGGGTTTAACTTTGTACTTTTGTAATCAGGTAGATACATTTTTAACCCAGAATCCTAGACTGAGGGATAAATGCAACAATGAAGAATGTAGGTTAAGTGCTACCTTTGGCAGGTAAGTACAGAAAATGTAGAATTTTCAAGCTGGAGAAATCTGATGATCACCAGTGACCTTATTTTATAATGGAAAAAATACTGTGGCCTCAGGACTGCTATTACATTGTTAAATTTGGAAAATAGTCTAAGATAGTTTTAGTATTTTTTAGGGGTTGGGAGAACTGATGATCCAAGGAGTATCAGTGATTAGGTGGGAATAAAGTAGTTTGTGACTTTTTTTTTTTTTAATCTTGGTCTTTATATGAGGTGAGAGAAGGAAAACAGCATCAATCTAATTTGCTATTAAAGTACAGAGAAAGAAGTTAGCCAGTTTCTTTGAAAATTAGTAGCAGGGCCAAGATTAAAAGCACACCCTTGAGTATAAAGACTTATATTTATATAATGTCAATCACAGTAACACCTGTTTAGCCTCCTGAGCCATGTTGCCTTCAGTGTTCTTGTGCTACTGCCTGAAGCAGAGTCAGCTAGCAAGCCCGTGATGGTGAGCAAGTAAAATAACGAGGAAAAGTCTGAAAGTGTCCCTGAGGATAAGAGAAAAGACAAATGTTAGTATCTTAATTCTTCCAAACCTAAGTAGTTTGTCTTTTGGTAGCAGAGCCATTCTACTAATGGAAACAGCAGAGTTCATGGAAATTTTAAAAAGATAAAGCTGTCCCTTAGGATTCAGTGACTTATGGCTTGCAGAGGAGTTAAAGCCTAAATGTTTTAGGCAATGCCAAGGTGGGCCCACTGAAAACTTGCCTTGAGATAATGGAAACAGAAACATGACATTCAGAGTACTTTTAGCGTCTTGGAAACGAATGTGATATGAAGTAAAAATTTGAAGGTCGTACTAAAAGTTGTAAGGCTACATTCAAAATGCAGATTGCATTAAAAAGGCAGTGTCTTTCAGTCCTTACTTAATGAATGCCATTCTTTGTTACTAAAGAAGTTTGTTGGCTTTGTCCTTTACTCACGTTTTTCTAAGACTGTCTAGTTACTTTAGATAAGTGCAAATATAAAACCTGATGTGTTCATGGTTTAACCAAATGAGTTAGCAGTTTCTATGTTTTATCATTTATCCATCATAATAAATCTCTATGGTAGTACTGTCATCTCCATTTTCAGGCATGGAAACTTGGGATTAGAGAAGTTGAATAATATACCCCGGATCATAGACCAGTGAGGGATGGAGCCGGGACTTTAATTCAGAGTATTAGACACCATATTCATGAAACCACTAAAATTGCCTTCTTTAATTAAATACCAGGTTCCTTTTTTTCTTTGATAGCTTTTATTTATTATCAGTTTACATGATTTACTTTTTTAATCACTGGTGAAAATGATAACTGGTATAGTTATTACTATAAGTGATAGAAAATCAAAGAAATTGAGAATTTTAGCTAATAGATTATCTAGTAAAGTATGATCTATTCTTTAGAAATAGACTAGAAAACTGAAGCCCAGAATTTCGCCGACAGTAATGATATAGCAGTGATTAGAAGTTTGCAATATTTTAGGGTAAGCACTAGTGATTTAATCAAAGCATTCTTATATAACATACCAGATTTTCATTGCATTTGAATAAAACCTTTTTAAAATAATATATAAGTTGGCAATTTTCTTATAAATCTTTGCATCCTAAGTGCTTTGAACATAAAATAAAGTTTGTTTTTTTTTAAAATAAGTATAATCAGTAAAGTTTTAGGCTAGAAATCATATATAACCTGTTACATGGTAATTTTTAAGTATTTCTGACTAGTCCTCTGCTGGGAAATACATTAAATTATATCCGCAATAATACAAGAATTTGATTCCCATATGACTTTTTTGTTTTAATTGAGAAATCTTCACACATACATTCCATACATAATGTACAATCATTGGCTCACAATGTCATCACACAGTTGTGTATTTATCACCATGATCATTTTTTAGAATTTGCATTATTCCAAAATAAGAAATTAAAAAAAAAAACTTATACAGATCATACCCCTTACCCCTCCCTGTCATTGACCACTAGTATTTCCATCCTCTCTATTATTTATTTATTTATCCATATTTTTTTTTACTCATCTGTCCATGCCCTGGATAAAAGGAGCACCAGACACAAGGTTTTCACACAGTCACATTGTAAAAGTTGTAATTTAATACATTCGTCTTCAAGAATCAAGGCTGCTAGAACACAGCTCAGTAGTTTCAGGTACTTCCTTCAGCCACTCCAACATACCATAAACTAAAAAGGAATATCTATATAATGCATAAGAATAACCTCCAGGATAACCTCTCAACTCTGTTTGAAATCTTTCAGCCACTGAAACTTTGTTTTGTCTCATTTCTCTCTTCCCCCTTTTAGTCAAGAAGGTTTTCTCAATCCCTTGATGCCGTGTCCCAGCTCATCCCAGGATTTCTGACCCACATTGCCAGCAATATTTACACCCCTGGGAGTCATGTCCTATGTAGGAGGGAGGGCAGTGAGTTCACCTGCCAGAGAGACCACATCTGAGCAACAAAAGGGGTTTTCTAGGCCCATATGACTTTTGAAGAACTTTTTGTTGCTGTTATTTCACCTTTGGAAAACTAGAGAAACCTAATGAAAAATTAATATGATAAAAAGAAATGAAAGACCTAAAATGTTAGACAGACACTGAAAATTACTTACCAAAAACTAAAACAGTGGAAAATATTTTATTTGGAAAATGTCTCTTAATAGAAGCCTTATGATTCAGTTAGAATGCACAGAAGCTAAATTATTGCAAGTGTTTCAGGCTATTACTTGGAAAGTTCCTATTTGAGAATTCATCTCATTTTCTACTAAGAAAAATTTAATTATGCTCATTTTATATTTAACTTTATACATTAATCTTACACTCTGGCATTTAATCCAATTCCATTTTCTCTTCTGTATGGTAACTTTTAAAAAATGCTTTATGTTTCAAAGAGAAATAATGTTTAAAAGATGTGAAGCATTTGATCCTTGAATGCTGGAATCACTTTTAAAGTGTTATAAGCACATCTGTATTACATTACGTAGGGAGAAAAATGTATATGTTCTATAGCCTATGGGCACTAGGGTGGCTGGTTTAGGAAAACTGAGTATTTTGTATTTCACATTTCTTTAAAACAAAAAATACGATTTGATTATAAATGACAAACTTAATTCCAGGGGTGAGATACATAAGTAGGTTTTGGTTTTACAATTTTCATCGCAACTGTCACCTTCTTTAAAAAAAATCAATTATAAGTGTGCGGCAATCTTACTCAACTGTGAGATATGGTGAAGCAAGTAATTTGTTACTAATTGATAAATTCCGAAGCTTGCAGTGATTTTTCTATAAACAGAATTATCGCAGGTTCACTTTTGATTGCTTATATTTCATTGTGTTTTCTTGAATGGGAGAGAAAAGGATGGAGGCCCTTCCATGGGATGTGTGTTTTGCATGTGAATATCATCTGTCATTGGTAGAGATGGAGGAAAATATCACAGGACTTCTGCACTACACTAGTAGACTTCTGCAAAGTAGACCTGTTCTCAGCTTTTTCCTCTTTGACATGACAGGTAACATTCACATGGCAACATATTTCCAAATGCAACCCCTGGTGAGATAGCTGA